>PDGT01000025.1:535754-580302 GCA_003671415.1 Megathymus violae
AACCGGGAAGGTTATAGAGACAAACAAGTAAGACTGCTTCAGTTAAACTATTAACCTTAAGGTTGGACTAGCCAGTAAGAATAACAGTTAAATTTAACCCCTAAGCAGCGCTCCAGTGATTATTTCCTTTACTTACTTAGTGATTACTTTATTTCAGAACATCTATTGCGCATCCATCAGGCTGATCCAGTGCTTCAATGAATAGTATATTGGCTGGTATCCACCTAAATTGGTACTAATTGGTATGACGTCAGAATGTTTCTGACATAGCGTAATAATTGTTATATACCGAGAACAAGAACGAACTTACCATGCTCTTTGAAGCACGGAAGAGGTTGATCATCCATAGATCTGATATGGTTGATATTCCATCGAACTTCCGACTGCGCCTCCGTCATGTCGTTCGCTTAAGATTTACACTCGCCATGAATCAGTAATAATAGCTAACAAAGCGAAATCCGGGTATCACCATGGCGCGTAATTGTTTGTCACAGGTTAATTCAGTTAATTGACAGGTTTGTGTGCCGTTATTATATAGTTTGTATACGTAATGCAACGTAATTTATTCCTTTACTGCTTACAATTACAGCTTGATTTCCTTCGATTTGATTGCTTAGACCACCACTACCACCGCTTAAATTTCATTACAAATGAGTTTCAATATAAATAATCAATATGTCCATATTATTGGGATAGGATGTTCATATACATGCACATGTACTATGGTACAGAAAGCAAATCTTGAGTTGAATGAATGCACTCTGTTATGCAATGCAACCCTTGCACTGAATGGGTGATAGCCAGAATATAATTATATTGAATAAAATATCAATACTTATCTAATTACGATATATATGTTTATTGTAAATAAATATTTTGAACAATAAAATACGGAGGCCAGTTAAGGGAGTTGTTTGGCTTAGGGTCGAACGTGCGTATACGGCTCGGTGGAACGCGTAGTCTGAATCACGTTGCGGTACATTCGGTTAAGTGTTTTAAAAAGTGTATTAGATTAACAAACTAGTAATTAATATCTGGATACATTTCTTCACTTACACCTAACACGATTGATATCGATATGAATCAAAATGCTTACATAATGATAACTTGCAATTGTTTTGCTTTGAATAACATTCTTTATATTTATTTTATAATTTTAGGTTTTAATTACAAAACTTTAAAACTTTCAACAATATTTAACATACAGAAAAGGTTCTCTTACAGTTTTATTGTTTTTATATAGAAAAAAATCGGTAAGATAATCGATAACATTATCTTCAAACCTTTTTAACCGTGCGGTTGACCAACCAACCAAGTTTTACCACTCTTTAGGATATTGTACCTTCATTAATAACAATTGTGGTCTAATTATAGAAATAATGACAAGGGATAACACTAAAAAATAAGGCATAATTTAATCACAAGGTAGTGAGAGCCTGATGTAATTATAAGCAATCATAAACGCTTGTTTATGATTATGAAATATGTGATTTATTGCTTATTTTACATTCGAAAAATTATCACCAACTTTGATGAAAGAGAAGCCAGAGAGTTATCTGTAGTGTGTCAACTTGCACTTGATCAGATTGTAATTCCAACCACTTTGAGTAGAATTTCGTCAACAAAACAATGATTTACAAGCGCTTCCACAATAATAGTCCCGCTAAGTGATATCGATGCGAGATTCCCCAGTAAGGGTTTGTCTAGTGTGGGATGCGCGTAGGAATGATTGCTTAAAATTATTTAATCGCAGGTCGTGCACTGAGAACATTTGCGACCCTACATTGACTCGTTCAGTTTTACTGTGCCATTCTCTGTGAATGATATAAACTTTGATTTATATTAGTGCTATTACAGAGATTCTTGAGTTCCGATGTTAGTTTAATATACTGTAAAACAATGTATAACATTGTATAAAGTAATTTATATATTAAGTACAAACTTTACATATCAGCGAGATGAATAAAATACTTTTTTGTCACGTTATGAAAGCTTCATATCTGATACCAGTTTTTGCTTTTGGTACTTTAAAGTAAAGGGGGTACAATAGGCGGAATTAACGCCGGTATTTCTCAGTGTACCGTGTACATTCCAGGTGTACAGTGAGAAATGTATAGTAGGTGTTATTAAATAATGTTTCAAATTAATATTTATTTAGCTCAAAATATGAGTATCGCAAAGTAAAGTGGAAAATGTGGAACTCCAATCAGCAATTTTGACGCAGGGCTTGCAACCAGCAACGGTGTTACATAATTTTAAAATAAAAATTTAGGATGAGTCCGATTACTTTTATGATATTATAAATTAATGTTCTTTACTCATAATGTTTCATAGTATTAATTAAATATTGTGTGGGTCTATATTTAATTATAGCCAAACATTTTATTTATTTCAATATGTGTGACATTTGAAAATCTCTTTGAGCGTAGCGGACTGTGGCCTGTTCCGAATAGAAACCCAGTTATATATTGTGAAAATAATGATAGTAATGTAGCAATATTTATCATAATGTACGACAAATATTTTGAAGGGAAATAACAAGTCAATCTAACGTGTGCTAGCCGCATAACGCAGGAGAATATAAAATTAACAAATCGCCATCATTTACATCGTAAATTATGCTTTAATAACATGCCCTCTTATCTCGTAATAAGATATCTACTACTGGAAACCTTCTGGACAACGTATAATTAAAAACGATCCTTAATCAACCGACCTAAAGTCGAGTTCACTGTAAACGAAGCCAGGCCCAAGCAAGCAGTATGTGCGTAGTCATAATAAAACAAAGAGAATGAATGATACGTGCAAGTTAATTACGGTCAGAAATGTAATTAGAACTAATCAAATAAGGTAATCTTTTTGTTTTTTTTTTTTGTTAGCGGCGAAACAATTTTGTAGTCCATTTTTATTGACGGCCTTGTAATTGGTTATAATAACTTATCTGCGTTGATTATACTAAACGTCGAAATAACAATAAATGGTTTGGTTTAACTTGTCTCATCTCATGAATACAATTTTGTGTTTCTTTATCAGTTTCCGCCGGTAGTGATACAATCACATTCATCAGTTTTTGTTCCGTGTGCTCTAGTGTGTGGCGGGGGGAGGGGCGTGGAATGTTAGAATTTTTACCTAGTACCTCTACGTAACAAAATTTAAATAACATAAATATAACCATATAAAATAAACATAATAAAATATATATAACAATTATATATATGTTGTATTGTCTCTCTCAAGTGTCTCAAATGAAACCAAATAAATAAAAAAATATGAAGTAGTATTTTTTATCTTCTTAATGTTATAGCCATTTAAATAATTTGTGTCGTTCATATAACTTATTAATCTTAACATGTTAGCAATATAACTTGCTTTCGTTAAGAGTGTCCTCCCAGCAGTTTTCTAGCAGTCTTCTTGCAGTCGCCCAGCAATCTATGAACGGTCGAATGTTCCATCAAGATTTATTGCTATAATTACAAACAAAACCTACAATAAATTATTATTTATTGTTTATTATATGGTTAATCAAATATGATATATTTAATTTAATCTATTGCAATGATATAGGATATTCCGTAAGTGTCAACCACTATGGTTTGATCAGTATTACCACATTTAACCTATAGCTGCAGGATATAATAAAGTAACGGCATTAAATTATTAGCCGTGTAGATAATAAAGCTACCTTGCGTACTATGACACTAGCAGGTAGATAATAATTAAGTTGTCATAATTGCTACCGGTCGTGGTTGGTAAAACTTGTCAAAAACGTAAGTGCGGCCTTAAGTTCGACTTTAAAACCTCTCCATCAACCCTTAATGAAATTATGACGTGAAGAATGATTCAGGCATCCACATTAGGAGATGCTGACTCACGAGGAGGAGGTAGAGGACTATTTTATCTGTAGTATTATCTGAATTACAACTCTTGAGAATCACTTTTCTTCTTGTAATTATAGGTTAATACATAACAATAATCCCAACTGATGGTAAGTAATGGTGAAGGGACGGGTTGGGGCGGCCTAGAATTCTCCCTCCAATCCCATTCTGGCAGAATAGGGTTGTCGTAAGAGGCGACAAAAGCCAGCCTGCTTGGCGTTAGCACTTTGTGTAAGGATTATATTATCAGTATTATATTAAGTTATTGATATTATTACTATTATTAAAATCTTTCCGTGAAGCCTGCCTGGCTAGCTACCACCCTCCTAATTGAGTCAGCCGCCAAACGACTCGTCGTGTTCCGGCCAGTCTCCAATTTAATTCTAGTTCTTCGCGGAACAGAAAAAAAAACAAAGCTAAGTGTAAAGTCCGCTCCGAAGGGATGTTTACGACGGATGATACATGAATGACGGATACTCGCCGTACAAGCAGGGGTAACTTAGTTTTGTGGCACTTTAATTTTTAATTAACCTATTATATCGTAACAACGCACAACGTATCGCGAGAAACCCTGCATACTTCAGAAATATCCATAATGTTCTTAAAGATGTATGAAGTCTGCCAAGCAGCACTTGGTTAGCATACTAGACTATAGCCTTAATTCGTCTCATTGTGACAGAAGATCCGACCAAAGACAATGGGACAATTATCGGTTGTAATGATTCAGAGCGCTTTGAAGGTTGTTCTCAATCAACTCTGGATAAACATAAGCCTTTTTACCCGCCTCTGAATCGAATACAAAGCTGACAGGTGACATATGACAGCACTAGCCGTCATATGACAGCGGAGTTGATATTCCCGGGGTGAATTTTATGTTATATATAAGTTCATTTATATCTGATAATTAGGTAAAATCTAATAAAATTTCAAATATGACTGAAAAATCTTTAACAGTTTTAAAACCCAGGAACCATCAGCATGGTGCTGACAAGATGCACTTGAACACAGATTTATACAAATGTATTTAGACAGATTAAAAAGATTAGGTTCATTATAATTAATGGTTAATAAATTATTTATTAAATTCTTTGTTGGCACACCACAAGGCATAAGAGTACAGAAAAATATATATACAAACGATAAAGACAATTAAGGTGTACTATTATATAAATAGCAGACATAGGTACAACACGCACAAGTATGATAATAATTTATAATTTCAAATTAAATATGTTTTTAATTTAATTTTTTTATGCAATTAAATATGAATTAAATTGATTAAATTAAATCTATCATATTAATATATTTATGTATTAGGCGATAATTGTAAGTTGAGCGTAAAAGAGTCGATTTTTGCGTGATGTGAGTTCCATACGCTTTACATAATGACCCCTGTTAATGTGTGTGTATTTGACCGCGGGTAGCCGGCTAGCCGTGTAATGCAGCAACTAATTATTTGATAAAATCTATTATTTTCATTCTCCTGACGTAACGTAATTGCTACACCACACAATTACAGCGCGACTGTGTGCAATCTCACCATATATGTAGGGCGTTGTGATACGAATTTCGGATTTGACCGGCGATAGAATCTTAATGTTTTTTAATTTTTTTTTATTGATATGAAAGTAGTGAATGATTGCAGTTTTACTGTTATTAAGTAATTTAAGAGAATCTGTCCATACCGAAGTTTAGTATAACCCAAGAGTAACAGCTCGTTGCCTCTACTTACTAGTCGACGGACAAAGCAATGTCGTTCTTATTGGATATCGCTGGGCTCTTTGGGGGCTATATCCTGCTTATAGTTTCCACTCTCATCCGAGGGTTAACTATGGAATGTTTTTATCGTGTTAACTTGTTTGTTCGTAACAAAGGAAGAAAATGTAACCTTAATTAGTTAAAGTAAGTTAAAATACGGTGAGTAATGAAACTTATTCACTATACAAGTTATAGATATATATTCACTATACAAGTTATATAAAGATTTTAACATTCATTATGATATATATTACTTTATTAATAATATGATTACTTTGTTTCGATCACACGACTTATACTAATATCAGAGTTCCTTGTTACGCTATGTGGGTGACTCACATAGAGGTAGTTTCCCACTAAACGTAAAAATAGGTACCTATGAAATGGAAAGATTTAAAATATTTTTAGTTCTTTCAAAATATACATACTTCCGAATGATATGGCACGATCAAATTTTAAACATCGCATTTTATAGGTTTTTAAGCATCTATGTAATATGTCAGTCTTTTAACGAGCCAAGGGAAATAAATAAGCGAATATAGAATTATTTTAAAGTTATTTAACTCACTTAACATAAATTCTCGTTCTTATTCACTCGTCGTCTATCGTCCTCTCTCATTACAACCAATTTAACGCAGTGCGCTTTCTATAAAATATAAAAATAAAAACGAAAAATAGAAGTGATACAATAGCAACAAGACAAAGAACACGCAAGAACACCGGTAGAATTATCGTGTGTACTGTGTTATATTTCTCGCTTTCGATAAATTGCAATAATTAATTTGTCTCACGCACAACAAACGAACCTTCAAGTAGTGGGGGTTAGCAAAAACGCGGGAAAAGAATAACTTTCACCTGCCAATTATAGATGGCACCACGATAGCATAATGCGTGGGCATGCGACTGCGCAGGAGTAACAATGACCTAACCTTAAATTGAGGTTCTGAGTTGACATATCGTATTTTATTACACTCATGTGTAGGTACATATCGTTTAGAGAAAATTTTAATAATACGCTGTAATGCGAAGTAAATTTTTACCTTTAGCGACATGTAATGACTGAGATATAGTAAAAATATTAAAAATACCTAAATGTATAAACTAAATCAGATGTTTATCTATTTATTTATATATATAATAAAATTGTAACCGATCGTTTTCTGTACATGAGCGATATATGATAAAAACACTATAACGGGCCTTTATCAACGCAATGGAACCCAAAACAATAGTTGTTAGAATTTTTAGAAACGGCTTATCCGATTTCGTTATGGTTTTCACTAATGTATTGCAGGAAGCATTACTTAATATTTCAAGTTGGTTTAATTGCAATCCGTCCATAAATAAAAAAGTTATAAATCAGTATATTTCCAATTTATAGGACGAGAAAAACCCAGTCCTAAAACAATGCAGGTGTTATTTCTAAGCGTAATGCGTAGTTTATCTGAAGCGATACGAGGGCAGTTTGTTAGTTTTTAAGTATATAAATAGGCAACAAACGAGCACTCGAGACAGCTAATGGTAAGTGGTCAATGACGTCCATTAGTAACACGAAAGGCATCGCTGATGCATTGTCGGCCATGAAAGAAGAAGAAGGAAGGTACTGGCACTCAAGCCCCTAGCCGGCACACGAAGAGTCTTTTTGCGGCTGATTCAAACAGGAGGAAGGTAGCTAGCCGGCAGGCTTCACGAAAAGATAATAATACCAGTAATAATACTAATGACTTAATAATAATATTAATAACGTAATCATTACGGGAAACCCTACCATCAAGCAGGCTGGCTTCTGTCGCCTTTTATGACACCCTGTTCTTCCAGCATTGGATTCACGGCCAAAATAATAAGAATAATGGTTCAACAATAGAGTGAAATGTATAGAACATTTTACATAAAACAAAATAGTTTGTAATGCAGGCACGCGAATTATTTTTTAAAATATACTTACCAAGTTTTATAGAAATCAGTATATAAATATAATATTACATCTTTAATTGACTTGGTTATATGTAGTTTTAATACAGATTTTCATGGGCTGCAGTATCCATAGCCATAGTGGATAAACGTGGATGGCAAGCCTGTCACGTCAACTTATAATTTTACAGATATATATTTATACTTATAAAAAAACCTTTAAAGCTCATACAATAAATGTCCACCTTGACTAATATCAGTAGCTTGCAACGGAATTAGACAATGAAATTGTTTTCTCGGCATTGGTTGTATACGCAACCATGACAATGCATCATGATTATTTATGGTTCGTATTGCAATTGAAGCTTTTACGCCAGCGGGTCTGTGTTTTTTATAGTGCTTGTTCTATAACATATTCTTCTGTTTTTATAAGCAGAAAACTGATTTAATAAAGCTCATGTCAGTGCTCCTTACATAAATTTAATAACATTTTTAATACATTTGCTCAAAAAGTAGATTTTTCCATGTGTGTTTAGCGTGCGGAAAGTTATTCTTTTCCACACTAGTGCTTTTAGTTTACCTCCTGCGTATAACCTCCAAATGCATGACGGAGGTTTTTAATCAATAATTTCTCCGTACAATTTTTTGTATTGAATGACATTTTATCTTTCAAACCTTAAATTTGTCCTCCGAAACGTTTAATATCACTCTCAACAATTATTCAAACTGTAATGTACATTTTTGCTTGTCCAGTGATTAAACTGTTTTTCATTGATTTCCTTTCGTTGCTTATTTTTCGCAAATGTATTAAAAAACTTCATTCGATGTATGTACGTGCGTAACTGTCATTTTCTCTCGTCCCTATTGCTGATCCGCGCCTTCGACTTGGGTCAACAAACCTGGACTCGTGAAGAAATGACATACATTCCGCACTTGCATCGAAATATACAATTAAAACTGGGGGTACATTAAAATAAGTGTAACATTCATATTCATATATGTACATACATAATATAATACATTTAAGTATGATTACCACCTCTAGTTGGAATGTTTCTAGTGTACATAGACATAATGGCACAGCCTTTGAACTGCGTATAGGCCGTCTACATTCATATTTATCAGAATACCGGTTCGAACTTATACATGCACATCTTATAAACTATTCAATGAATGTAAACCTTATAAATTTTAATGGCGTTCAAACAGTTTCTATAGAGATAGAATCCTACGCTAATGTGTCCGAAAATAATGTCATTAAATGCACATGCTATTGATTAATTACATAGAAAACATGAGATTTATAAATAGATAAGCCAGAATTGTTGAAACTTAGATGATGAATATGTATTAAAAGTCAATTCTCAAATGGCAAGACTATTCAATTTCAGAAACAAAACAACTCACATTATTTTTTAACTTGTTATCCTAATAATTTATATGTGTCTGTGTGTTGATAGATGAAAAATATGTCTTTGCGAAGCGTAATTTATTTATCATATATTATAATTATTTTACAATAGCTTATTCAGAATATGTGAACATAAACTATACTCATAAAGAAAGCGACTATTCAATTTCTAATACGATAAAGACAAAATATTTTATTACACAACGGGTCGCGTTTCGCATTTGTAAAGCGACAGTGGGACACAACAGGAACGCCGGCACTTGCAGGGTTGATTTTATCAAACGTTAATCGATAGTTCACCGAGTTTGTTGTTATAGCATTCGAACAATTTTACTTCGAAGCGTCTCACCGCAGGTTATGAGCTAAATTATTTCACAGCTGTCACTTAAAAACGGGGCGTTCCACCTTCGCCTCTATACTTAGAGTAGTAACAACTAACAATGGAAGTAACTAGAGTCCATTCATATAGTAAGTCTAATTTAACCAAATAACATACAGGGACAGTGATACTTAGAAATGAGAAGATCGACTCTAACTTGATTGTACTTACATGACAGAGAGGGAGCGAGAGATTTTTAATGGAAGTGGTCCCTTAACACAAGGTATACAAATCCGTATTCTACTTAAATATCAATACAAACAATTATATAGTTAGTTAAAGAAAACTAAAATATATATTTATTTCAAGGATACAGTAAAGTGTAAGTAAAATAAAATATTAATAAAACCTCATACATTCAGCTATAGACAAATGAGACACAAACACCTACGACCCGAGAACAAACATTTATCGGTCACATAAATGTCCGAACCCTTTGCATGACATGTTTCATCTGACATCACTTCCGACTGCATGACTGGGTTGTCAAAAAATATAAAAAATCAATCAACTATAAAAAAGTAATTACATTATCGAAATTCGCTGTCGTTCTCGTTAACCGCCGTCAATAGAACAATTCATATTATTCTTTTCGATTCCTATTTGTCATTCACGTAGAGACATTAAATTATACATTTCAATGGAAACTTGGAAAAAACTAAATACGTTGGCTACAATTCTGCGTAAGTGTGTTTTAAAACGGAACGCGAGATTATCTTTTAACGACATAATAATTCAAGGTTTTACCGGTAATTTCCTTTGCGATTCAATTTGTGTTTTCGAAGAGTTTTTTTTTATGTAATTGAAGAATGAGCAATAGTTTATAATTGGCAAAAAGGCAGAAATTTAAATTTACATGGGGCCTTAATCTATACTTTCTGCACATGAAGGATATATGAGAAAAACTATTATTAGCGGCTATTATTAACGAAATATAACCCAAAAACTATTCTACCCCTAAACCTAGATAGATTTAGGTCTAATAGATAGATAGAGATGCGAGTACATACATAGTTCGATAGAGATACATTATCTCAAATATACCGATAGAGAAGGTAGTTGGTGTAGTGTAGTTGTCACGAGGTGGCGGGGGTGGTTGTCGAGCGAGGAGTCTTATGTTGAACAGAGTTAGTCTTATGACGGACATGGTACGGATTGGACGTGTGGCAGCGCTCGTAGTCTGTGTAGTAGTGAGCGCGTGAGATACAGTCCCCAGTGTCATTTAAAGAGTATACCGTTAGAAACACCTGATTTAGCCTACCTTGTTACCACCATCCATATCGCGGTTGACATATGAATATTTATTTTTGAGAAATAATTTAGAATCACGGTTGACATATGAATAGTTATTTTTGAGAAATAATTTAGAATCACGGTTGACATATGAATAGTTATTTTTGAGAAATAATTTAGAATCACGGTTGACATATGAATTGTTATTTTTGAGAAATAATTTAGAGAAATGTTTACTGTGAAGTGTAAGAACATGCATCAATCTTTGTCTCAAGCCAACATTCACTATTCGTGGTCCATCTTGTCGAAAACGAAAGAAGCTCTAACGACAAATATTGATGTAAACGGTCGTTGGACTCTGCACCCTGCTTTATCCCGACAGTAATCGTAGATGACGGTAGTTGTCACCTATGAATTTAAAGATATATAACGCGGACCTTGTACATTTTAACCTCAAACACAATGCGTATACACATAACAACTGTACTTATTATTATTGTGATTTTACCGATATTTTCTAATACAGAAAAATGGTGAGTACCTGTTACAGTCAAGTGTTTTAACCGCATAGTTAGATAAGAACGTCCTCCCTTCAAAAATTAATCGCGAAATTTCGTTAAGTTTATTGAGTAAAAAATCGTTTCTTCAGTATCAGGAACGGATGTACTCGTAGGTACGGAGCCAGCGGTGAAAACTTACAATGACATCCTGTTTTCGTTTGTTGGATATAATATAAAAAATTGAGAGCCGATATTGATTCACGTCTACGATAGCACCTCATAATTGTGCGTAATAATTTCTGTGCAGCCTATTTACTTTCTACTTTGGCGTATGGGTCTTTACAACATCTTCAGGGTCATTAAATAATGCCTGATATACTATTTTCATCTCTTAATAAATAAACAAGTATTGATACACACACCTCCGTACAATGATACTCTGTGTTGTGGGTGCCACGGACATGCATAAATACCTACAACTCACGAACAAACATACATACAATTTTACCCCTCCGGGATCGAATCCGGGACTTTAATCACAGGCCGTTTAACAACACCATCTAGGCTTCTATTCGCATTTGGTTTGTAATAAACATACGAGTATATCCCGGTTTCGTGCTAATGAACAATTAGAGAAACTAATATTTATGTGGACATGATATATATGATATATATGTGGACATGACATATAATGAACAATTAGAGAAACTAATATTTATGTCTGTAAATACGAGTACGAGCAGTTCTGCCAGCATTTGCAATTTCAAAGAGACATTAAATGGACTCTCTCACGGATGTCTGAACATTCGCTAATTGTTAACAATGACAAGAAAAATAGTTGCTCTCGACTTAACGGCTGTTTTATTGACAAAAAACCTTTTCTAAACACCTGTGTAATTTTCAACGACGACCCGGTAGCGAGGTGCAGTCAAATACATAGTTAAGACGATTATCACTGAACAATGTAAAAATAACTTCAGTCTGTAGGAACGCGATAATCTCAAACGCTACTGCACGGATTTTGTGGTTTTAACAATATACAGGGTTATTTAGGAGAAAGATTTGAGTGAAGGAGGTAAGTATGAAAATTTGAAAAAATGCCTGTTAAAAAGTTAGTTACCATTGCTTCGGGTGTGGTTAAAATTTGTGAATAGAAGCAAAGAGATTGCTCGTTACTATGTTAGGGTAATGCATTCCGATGTAACCCGAGGTTACTAGTAGAACGTAAACTATTCCTAAGTTCAAGGGAAGAATTGGAATCTCGACTAGAGCAAAAATTTATATTACAGACAAATGTTTGTTATACAGTCTTGGGTTGGTTGGACACATGGATATTTATATCCAACTCTACATTACAGTTCGAGACTATCAAAAATGTTATTTTGTTTCTAAGGATTGAGATAATACACCTCATGTGAACATTAGCTTAACCAGATTTAAACCATTTTCAGGCTAGGTGTAACCTCTCTTACATCAACTTCAGCCAAGGGTCTGGTTCATCCTACTGCTTCATTGACTAACCCAAGTGTCAGAAGTTCTTGTATTCTGAAGGCCATCGACTTATTTAATTAAGGTTGTTAACATATCTGACGATCAAAATAAGAACCGACCGACGGTCTAAAGTACTTTTTAAAGCATAAAATACCTTAAGAAATGTTGCCAGTAACGATCTGGATGACCGATTTCTAAGTTACATAACACGATCGATCCCGTAAGGCTGCAGGTCTGAGCGATTTAAACAAACGGTCTGCCTGAACATGGAAATATTTAAAGGAGCACGCTTTATAACTTAATACACACACACACACACACACATTTAATTTATTTCTTTTCTTTTACGCTTTGCCCCGATACGTCTTTATCGTCCGAAGAATAAAAATAAACTGATTTAAATGTTCGACGTTCTTTTGGGGAAAAGGTCTCGATACACATAGAGGGTACTTTTAAATTTGAACATTGAATAAACTAAATTAATGTAATGTGCACAGTATTGTGTAATATATTTTAACGACGGCCATATCTATAAAATTGTTATCCAATACTGACTACCACAACTTTTATTTTATAGCTTATCAGACATTAGTTTAAAAACAACTACAAAATACCATTTTGACGTACAACAAAAGCGAATTAAAAAATCATTAAAATGAAGATTTTGACATTAAAAAAAAATTATAACTTAATTTTTGTAATTGAATTAAATAGCTACCGAATTTGTCACCGTACAGGGACTATTTACTCTGGTCTGTCAAGAACGCAGCAAGTATCTAAGCGGACAGGTTCAAACACTCCAGCTTATTAATAATCGCTAAATAGCTCGCAGTAGACAGCCGGCTTTAACAAACAGTATCCAACAATTGCTTCAGTTTTTATTTTTTATTTCCTCTCCCACAAACGGCAATAATTTCAAATTAAAAAGTCATTCGCTAATGGTAGAAATTTAAAACGCTGTAGTTACGATTAATTAAGTGTTGCAACACTAATAAATAAGAAGACAATCGGCTGGAAAAGTTTAGCTAGGCGCTATGACGTACATGAATAGATGGCTGAATTAAAAGTTTTTTAAAGGAATATTTTCGTACATGTGTGATTAATGGACATTTTCTACGCAACGATGCAAGAGTCACGATGGACAAATTAGGATTGGAAGTTTTTTATAATAAATGGTGAAGTAACGGTGTTCAATTGTATTTAATTGGATTATTAAATAGGTTTTTTAACGAACTCCCGGTTTCATCCAGCTATTTATATAGTCGTGTTTAATTATTACACGCAGTTAGATGCCGTAAAATAAAAAATAAAATAATTAATATTTCATTGCGATGGGATGAGTGAATTGGAAATATTCTACTGTTATTACAAGTGAGGTTTTTCATAAAACCAATTTTTATTGAAAAATAACTAAATTTAATATGATTTTATTCTTGTTTGCGGTTATTACACATTTTTACTATAATAGTTACTCATGATTATTCTGCTATAAGCCGATGTTTTGACCCAGCAACACGCATCATGGTCATAACGAGACCACTAAGGCGGGGAGATACTCTTGATAGTTGACACTTGACGGACATTAATGACAACCTGTCAATTTTACGTGTAGGTTATCAAACACATGTTCACGCACTGAACTTGACACTGTTTCACCTGACAACTAAGTACTGCATTCTACGGTTGTACTGATTAAAATCCATATTTTCTTTTACAATTTTTAAGAAATTTTCTCATTCTATAACCTTCCTTACTAACCGTGAGTCCACACTAATCTAACGGTGAAACTTTGACGTTCTTTCGAGTCACGAATCAATGTGGTGGTGATAAGGAAAAGTCGGCTGCTTGATTTCGAAGCAGTTACAGAAAGTTGTTAGTTATTTCGTGATTTCGTTTCTTCTGAGCTGATTGGGTGTATGCGATTTATGATATTTTTTAAGCTTTTAACTCATTTGCCACTTGCCATAATGATCACATGCTGATCATTTGCGATTTGGGGATCAATTTAGGTGTAATTAAAAGTGTGGTTAGACGTTCATGATGACCTCTATATGCCTGGAATATTTTTTTATGTTCTAAAAGACTCCATTAGGATTAGGATGCGTTCTGGAAAATAAATAATTAAAAAATATGTGAACAGCAGGATTACGAAATTACTCCTATTAATAATGAAATTAAATTTTTATAACATTCCAGAGTTGCACAATTCGAGAATTTCAGAATGTATGCCCTGAGTCATAGTTATTTTTTTCCTATCATGTTATGTCCGCCGAAATACTTATGACGAATATTATGATGAGTGTGTTCTGTGATTAAGTTTGATTACTGTGATTAAGTTTTGGACTAGTTTAACACCATGATAAAAAAAATATCTGAAGATTATTGTGTCATTTGTCACTAGTGTCGATAAAAAAAAATGGTCGCAATTGTTTTTACCGCGTTAACCATGAATTAATCATATATCAGTACCGAAAAACGTGTTCTCTATATTCGTGATAAAATTAGTCTGAAAAGTTCCAATATCTACTTTTATTAATACAAAGCTGTCGTGTTATATAACGTCTGTTTGGTAACAACATCTGAAATATCTCTAATGGCCTGCCAAAGCTTTGTTCCTTTAACAATTTCGTAGGGATAAATTTATCTTTTTGTACCTTTTATAGTCTGCAAATTAATCTTGAAATGTTCTCTATAAATACTTAGGGATCGTAAAATCAGAATACCAGACGTCGGATAACAGTATTGCAGCTTAACTACGGCAGAAAGGTAAAAAGTCGCAAGCCGCGCGTTCGGAAGCCCACCATAAAATTGTCGATGCTTAAACTTAGCAATTTAACCCTGTACTGCAGCGCGCACGGAAATGTCAGTCGGCGAAGCAGCTGCGGGCGCTACGACCTCACTTTCGACTTGTTTCGCGTAACCATAAATTACCCGCGACGTACGGACATCGCCTTCCCGTCCGGGCTAATTGCAAACAAATATCGCCCTTTGCGCCCGCGATGCGAGGCTAACCTGCAATTATAGGATCGTTTGCCTTTAGTGCCGCCAGGGACATTAGATTCCCGGTTACATTGTGTTAACCGTTTGTTAATGGCCGGGGTCAGCCGCATGAGGTGCGGGTAGTTAAGTAGTAGCAACTACAGTTTCTGCTGGATAGAGGCATATGAAGTCTGTTAATGCACGTTTGACTATTGTCGTTTCTGGCCTTTGCCGTTCACATTTTGATAGAAAACGTAAGTTCAGAAGTGTGACATATTATTTTGTGACGATATTTGTGTATCATATAATAATTTTCATGTTTTAGTGAAATAAGATTAATTTCCTGTCAATAAAGTCAATTTTTGGATTCATCTCTCTTATTGATTTTTTTTCTACAAACTAGACGCATTATTGACTGCACTGGCATGGCATCAACTGTACAGTAATATTGTACAGAGGCTTTCGATATTATCACAATTATACCAAAATTAATTTCCAAAATAAGACATGTCTACCTACAAACACTATATCATGGTCCGATAGAATTAAAAGGATCATATTCAAAATCATTTAAGTATTTTGTAAATATACTTCTGGAGGTATTTTTTTTGCTTTCACTACCGCTCGAAAATGTGCTTTGACATTGAGTAGAAGAAACTTCTGAGCACATCTTTTAAAACAACATATGACAATTACAAAGTAAGTTAGAGCCTGCGTGTAACTGGCTTCAGCACTTTGATTACCAGGCGTCCTTATCATTTATATATTTATGTACTTCACAATATCCCTCACTACTACTACCGGGTCTACTATTACCAGGTCGTTTAAAAATTAAAAAGGTAAATCACGTGTCAACTTTGGAACTTTAGTGTAACAACGAAAACCTAGCCCCAAAAATGAACGCTGGACTTTTAAAAGGATTAATGAAGACGTAATAAAATTATCACTATTTCATGCTTCATGACTGTGTGTACTTTATGTTTGTGCATATTTTTTTTATAAAATGATCGATTATTGGTGGAAATACACGCACGACTCATAAAACTATCAATTTTCTTCATTTATTATTGGTATAATACAAAATTGAAGTAATGGAGTGGTGTAAATCAATTAAGCCATTATAATATTTTAATACTGGCATTCGCTGGCATCTCTCTCAACGTTCGTGGAAAAGTGCGTAGGGCCAACGCATTGTAAAGTTAAGCACGCCACCTGCATTATAATTGTATATTTTGACATATAAGTTTCATGTGATAACCCTGCCGGAATGACGTATTGTAAGCCGCTGTCGGCGTTTTTTCTGATATCAAAGGCCATAAACCAGTGTAAGTTCTTTACACTATACATTTTGGATTTATTTTTTGATCTCAATAGCAGACAAACGATCAGACGAGCCGCCTGATGGTAAGTGGTGACACCAAAGGCGTCACTAATGCGTTGTCGGTCGAGAATGAAGAAGAAAGAAAGAAAGTACTAACTGTCAAGCTTCCAGCCGGAACATGACGAGTCGTTTGAAGGTGGTAACCAAGCAGGCTTCACGAAAAGATAATAAATAATACCAGTAATAATATGAATGACTTAATGATATTATTGATAATATAATCTTTATGCGAAACCCTACAACCAAGCAGGCTGGCTTCTGTTGTGTATTACGACATCCTGTTATGCCAGGATGGTGGGATTTGTTTGCGGAATGTTATTTCAATGAATGTTCAATTTAAATGAATGTGTTTGCGGTATGGATTAAAAAAATCGAGTAAATTTGAAATGACCTTGACTTATGACGGAAGGAAAATGGAAAGAACGATACAACAGGCTGATATGGATAGAGGATTGCAGATTGCTTGGTAAAAATAGTTGATGCCGTTCAAGAAACCTTCGTACATACACATGGTATTAAACGAGTACGGTGTGAATACGATTATTAGTGTCATAATTTGTATGACGCAATGAGCCTTAATAAACACAGTTGGAACAGTTTTCCTAGTTACCAATATCTAGGTTAAACATTCCGCGAACTTCAATTAAGTCCAGCTTGCCGGTGTACCAACACATGCTTGAACGAGGCAGTCACGCTGTGTTCACGCATTCATATTAATGTCGTAGTCAGCGAAAGCATAATACACAGACGCATTTGATAATTGAAACAGCTTAACTAAAGCAAGAACAACCATAATTATATAAACATTTTAGGTTCAAATTTCGAAGTGTGTATTTATTAACAAGAGAACGAAAAGCTGATGTCTTGATTTCATTTTGTTATTCGAGAAATTAATTGTGATTTGGGAAGGAATGTTTGTCTAATAGTGAATCTCTAGAGATGATCTAAAAGTTGGAAGAAGTCAGAAGAAATAATTTGTGACTTTAAAACTACTTGATAAAGTAACAAAAATATTTTTAATAAAATAACGCAAGTATACAAATTTATTTCAAATGTTAGCTATACAACTAATTTAATTTTCTAAAGAAGTACATTTGTCCGTAACTCAACGACTCAACCTTCCATGCAGTTAATGCGTTCACAAGTTGTAAATGAGACGTCAATGTTAGGAAACGAACACACGCAATTCATATTTTAATTTCGATTCTGGCAGCCGAGACGTGTTCCACTTAAATAGCAACGCATTGTAATATTAATGATACGTATCATTTACTCATTAACTAGTTCTGTTTCAGGTTGGTAACGTGCTGCAACATGCTTTACGAGGACTCCATGTTACATTAGCTGTCTCATCGGCACAGGAGAACTTTTCGCGGTTAATGCAACAATAACATGTCTAACAATAATTCTTCTATCCACATATGTAACTGAACTCTTAAACGGCTAGTATGATAATAATTTTGTTTGTGTGATTAAGTGGGTCCCTGGTTGGTACAGATTCAGAGCTCGTTGGTTGGCAGAGAGTTGGTACAGAGCTTGTAGATGGCGCTGCGATCCGGTTCCGGGAACATATTGCAGTGAAGCGATGTCTGAGTCAGCAAGTATTTTTAATTTTTAAGAGGACCGCGAGTAATATGATGCCTGTCTATAAAAAATAAATATTGTTTTAGAGCTAGGAGTCAATACGACACAAAATAAAAGGTTATTATCAAATTAGCGAGTATCGTTGATTGATTGATTCAAAATAAACAAGAGTAATTGAAGTACCTTTCATCATGGTGGAATTTGGGAACGCTCTATCTAACACAGGGAATTATGCACATTTTAATTTGCGTAATCATTACATCGCGAGGAAACCTTTTATGTTGCCCAAAATCTTTTCGTGATGACTGCCAGTTTGCGCTTGGTCCGGTAAGACCTGACTCTCTATAAAAAAGATCCGAGTGCATCAGTCGGACGGTCGTAGGTTGTGGTTGGTGACCATTTATTTATTCAGCATTATTGATAGCTTTATACGGTTATGGTAGCCTCAAGTTGACTCTTAATAGTAAACTTATGTCGCCACTGAAATTATACATTTTAAACCAACTTTTAAAAAGGATGAAGTTCTGTGCTCGTAGGTATGTTTTTTGTTTATATATGTACAGCGATAACTCTATTGTTTATGAACCATTTTGCATAATCTGTTTTTGATGTATAGATGATAGCTCGTAGTTAGTCCCTTGTAAATATGGTCAAGATCAGATGATATGTTCCGCAGAGAAAGAGCGAAATTGATGATTGAGCTGTGTTTAAAGATATTTGTCGTATGTAACCCTAGCATTGTATTTTTAGTCGACTTAAAAAAGGAACAAGTTTTGTGGTCGTGTGTTTGTATTAAACTTATGTATGTCCAGCTATAGCTCCGTCGTTTAAGTATCGATTTTGATGATTCTTTTTTAGTGTACAGGAGCTAGCTCGGAGTTGATCCCCTTTAAATACGGTGAGGATCTGATTATGGGTTGTAAAGATAGAGAGTGGAACGCTTTAACGAATAGCAATATTCCAACCATGTTTAAAGATATTTGCTGTAGTAATATTATCATTGCAATTACATTTCAATGCGTTACGTAGCACCTATAACAATATTTCATTTAAATTTATTTTCGCTTTTTGATACTATGTTTTTTGATACAATATATTTAGAACATTAATTTTGCTATACTTTAAAGTTATGGGAACAAAAATCAAAGCATTATTTATCGGTACAAAAATTAACTTGAAAATGTGGATAGCTTTCGGTAGCGACATTTATGATGGAATTATATCAATTAGCCGCAGTTCCAATAAACAAGAACTAATTCATGATCTTAGTGAAATCAAGTATTCGGTGTGTCTGTCTGAGGGCACGATAATCTCAAAAAACACTGCACAGTTGATCATCGTAAAGTAATTTTGGAACAAACATTGGTAATGGGGCAGATATGAAAAAAATATAAAAATATGGTAATACTTTCGGATGCGAATACTATTCATGAACCGAATATACTTCATCGGAAGTGAAAAAATCTCTTTATTTGAAATATTTAGAGTATTCGGAAGCGATACACAGATTAATTGAACAAACAGGTCGAAAACAAATCGAATAAAACCACCAATGTCAGTTCGATACATTAGCGAGAATGAGCTAAGTGCGCCGTTGTCCATACTAGTACTGTATAAATTGAATTTGTTTGTTAATAAGTAGCGCGAGTGTCCTCCTTACGTCAGTTAAGATGTCGATACAGATATCATTAATTACTAAATTGGTTCATTTAAAACTACATTACGGCGCTCGACACTCCTGCATTATTAAGAATAGGACATGATAATTTTGTTACATATTGCGAGTTATAACTTGTGCCGTGCAGGGTTGCCACACGTGTTTGGTTTGCAGGACTGACTTAAACGATCGAGTAGTTTAAACAGCTCGTCTATGTATGTAGATGGTTGTTGTAACTCGATAGCTGATTAACCCATCTGTACCTGTTCTTGGGTTCTTGGTGCTTGTTGAATCAAAATTACGATGCATGATGAATCGGCGAACACAATCGTTAGATAGTATTTCAATGCTAGTTCTACCGTTGCTTTCACCGCGGCATTTATTTACTAGTAACATTTACAATAAAAATATTTTTATAAAGTATTTAGTTATGCACATAGTGTTATATATAGCGTTATATTATAGTGTACACATAGTGTGTCATATTGATGTTTAAAAATTTTATAATTTTGAATGGATTTGTTTACTTAATAAATTATCTTTTTCATTTTTAAATTGATATATATTTTTATTTGAATGACATGATAGTATTTTAATAACAAATATTCAGTTTTATTTATAAAAATATGTATTTCAATTGCCTCATATGTTAAATTTAAAGGCAATAAAATATGGAAATTATTTGGAATTAGAACAAAACCAAATGTGACGATAAGTTTTAGAAATATTTATTATTTCAGTTGGAGACAAAATTAAAAAACCTTCTCACAAAAAATAACACTTGTGGTTTCCTTATCAACGTAGGTTTAAGAAATGACAATCATGTTGAATAATTTAACTAAAGAAGTGGTAATTTATAAAATTGTTCTCGGCACAGACAGAACATATTAATGGAACAGATAATAAATATAGCGAGTGTCGTAAATAATGAGATTAATGAGTTAAATCTTGTTGTATCATTCAACTAGGTAAAGTTCTCCGAAGGACAATATGATTTATAATATACTGAATTTATATTTGATATTGAACCTCTTAAGAGCTTAGAGGCTGCTCGCAAGCACTTTATGCCAACCTCACTTCATGATTTTCTCACCTATGCAGCGGATGAGACAAAAGTTTTAAATTCTTACTTTTGGAGATCGCTTGGTTCTGTACATCATAAGAAACTTCCGTCACTAATTATCCATGATGCTAGAGTTATAAAAGTTTCAATTAATCCAGCTACCAATCACTTTATAAGCAGTTCCAAAGTTTCCTTCTTTGTCGGCAGCGCATCTGTTACTCTCCTAGTGTTACTGATACGCGATGTTACAGGCCTTAATTTGTAATCTGTTACCTGTACTTAGCTGCTAATGGGTTGGTCAATAATAAGCTGGGGCAAAGTATCACAAGTATCAAGATTCTAAAACCACATTTTGTACAGACAACTTAAAAGCAAAAGTTATTTATAAATGACGGCGTTGCAACTTTCTGTTTAAGGCAATAACAGGCGATTACACGATTAGTGCGTACGCAGCGTCTATGTTTATGGTATACGCGCGCACCGCAAATCGATAAAGCGATTAACAATCGGTTGACAGGCGTATCTTTAAATCTGGATTGTGCTTGGGCGGCCTAATGATTCACCTGACCACTATTGTGTTCAGGATAAGGTCGAAAATGTTTCCGTGCTAATATTCGCGGACGGGATTTGTCAGTCAGTGAATTATAAAGGATTCAGAAGGGTTTCTGTTTTGACCGTTCTCAATTAATGCTTTTATGGTCAGTTAAGCGGATTATTTAAAGTGAAGGTATCCTTGAATTCGTCGGTTCTGGCTTTAAGTCTTGAGGAAATTGACTGATTTGATAAGTAAATAAAGGATCACAATCGCAGACTATGTTTTTCTGTGGTACAAAGTGACTAGGATAAACACAAATTATTCATTCATTTTCCTTCCTGCTCTTGTAGTTTTGATATTGTCGTGTCTATTTATGTAAAACGTAATAATTACCGTGTATAGCTAAGTGAGATATGAAATTTTGTGGTAATCAAACAAAATATGTAATAGTTAATTTAGCCCAAGATGTCGTGCTCATCTGACGAGTTTCATTAGAGAGATGTCAATGCGATTATTGAGGTAATTGATTGACGTTATAATTTATCATTTTACTCAGATCTCAGTGACCCACAGGAGCAGTGATACTGGTTCTATTATCGGCTTACTTCATGGAATACCTAGGTTTGGAATCTGCACACACTTAATTTTTAAAGTCATGTTCGTATCACAAATCAATTTTCACTTGTTTTCGTTTTAATTAAAGCTATTAGGTAATCTGTCATAGATTATCCTTTCAGAAATCCAGTTCCAGCGAGTTATTTCGAATGATCGAGAAATCGATAACTTTCTCGTTGAAATAGACATTAACTAAATAATTTTTATGGGAGAATTTTAATTGTTCCTCGAAGAAATGTAGGCTTTCGAATAATTTCGATGCACGTTAATAGCTGCGGAACCTACAGAGGAATGCCAACCGTGCAGAGGCGAAGTCTAGCGAATTCCAGGCCGCTATCAATTAGTTCGAATTAAAAGTAATTTAATCAACAAGAACACTGAACAATCGCACCAAGGAATGTCTTTACAATACCGTCATTTGTGATGGTAATATTAAGTAGTGTATTTAATTAATTTTCTTACGGCGCTTGAAATTAAAAAAAACAATTTAAAAAACAATTTACCTTGAACAAAGCTGTAACTCGAAATAAGTTCAGTTGCTTATTGAGAAAAGAAAAGATAGTTTTAAATATTGTGTGGATTTATAATGCAGTTCACACGTCGTGAATAAATAAGGGCAGCAACTACAACTTTTTAAATAGATTAAAAATGTAGTTATCATTCTAGTGTTGGACATACTATATCTAGTGATGTGGTATTAACACATAATAAAGTTTATTTATAACAACAATTTCAAACTGAAGCAGCTGTAATAACTTCCAACGAAATTTCTTTTAACGGTAAACTTTTGCGAAACGGAACACATTGTTCAAATTCAAAGAATTTAATAATTGAGGTATTTAGTAACTACATTTATGTACGTCATTTTTTGCTTCTACTACCGTTTCAAAATGATTTTTAATATTAAGGACACGAAACGGCAAAACAAACTCCTAAGCACATCTTTTGACACAACATATGTATGTCAATTACAAAGTAAGTAACCTGTGTGTTTCGGCATTGTTATTTCCAGGGGTTTTTGTCATTAATATATTCGTCTATAGCATAATATCCTTTACCTATAAGCTGTGCTTTACAACGTCGCGTAAAAGTTCCAATGGGTGAATCACGTATAAATTTTGGAACGTTATTGTAACGATGAACAAACACCGAGCCCCATAAAAGAATGCGGAATCTTTCTTTTTCTTTTCGGCTATTTCTTGTCTCACGGTTACTATATATTGATTGATTTTATGTTGGAATACATATCTTAATATATTTTTATTTTGCAATAATGTTATGTTTGCTTATTATCACCATGGCGTTGTTCATGACGTCATACCAAGATGATGACTTCAACCTTTGACCGAGTCAGCCTCTGCATAATTATGGAATTTTAATAGCCAACATCATGAACCTGAGAAAGGGTCTGGATGGCGGAACTGGTTGGTTGCAAATAAGTAATCACATTCAATACGTAATAGGGCCGCGACTGACTCGCCTTCGCGAAAGAATCCGCTCACAATTACGCCAATCAATTATAATGGAGAAGGAAATTGCTTGTTTCCGCGGCCGCTCTGACGAAGACCGAGTTTGAGTGGGCGACGCAAACAGTGAATGGTAGCGACCATTACATTTTTTTGTTACCAAATAGATATAGATTGTAGAAATTAATTATAGTACATACCATATGTTCACTAAATAGTATGAAAACAAATAATTAAACAGTAATTGTCATTATGTAATAGGTACCAATGTAGATGATACATAAAGCTTTTAATGATATATACAACTTAAACAGAATTTTATAGCATTAATTCGGTCTTTGTTCCATTATTTTTATATGTTTCAGTATTTCTTCTGAACAGATAAATATTTGATGAGTTTTTACATAAAAAAAGCATATGGCATAACGTTTTTAATGCCATGACTTGCACTGGAGTGATTGAAAATACACTAAATCAAATCGCGGCAAGTTGGTGCGTGGCACTTACTTCTGGGAGGATATGCGATATTTATCCTATTCTTTTGTTGTGAAATAAATGGTACTATTGAAGAGCGAGTTAAAGTGGAACTATTCACTTGTCTGAGATCTGGCCTATACACGTTTGATTTGATGTGATACATATATTTATAAAGTAATAATAACTTCTTAATTGTTGTTCCATAAACCAAAATTTCTTCGAAGAGATAAGACAGACTGTATCTATTTTGCATTTAGAATAATTTCAATTATCTGAAAAATAAATAACCGAGTAATAAAAAAATAAATATCTTTTCCTACTGATCACTACCGACGAAATTCAACTCGCAACCGCCCGACACTCAGACCAATACCTAACGTCGCCAGCCTAACCACGCGACTAGCAACACTCAATGAGTTTATTATATAGTGTTGTCCGCTGACACAGTAAGTATATCTTAATCAAGTATGATACATGTCACGGAACGATTTTTATTTATATATCCACAGTTATTTACACATTTAATATTCAACTCGATTGTACTGTTAGTAATGTCGTGTCGAAAAGGGTGATAGGGACAAGAAATTTTTTTGGACATTGAAGCTTTATCAGTTTTGGAGATTATAATTATGATTATAATAATCATCGTCGCTATAATCACATTAGAAATCCATCACTATTCCGTTTTAAAATGAGAGGGATTTTAGTGTTGCATCATCCCGGTAACTGCGGGTTGCCAAACATTTTGTATCTTTTAGGTATCTTGTACATATATTTTGAGGTATTGTCAACTATGCAGGTTTCCTCACAAAGTTTCAATGATGATATATTTCTTATATGCATATCGTTAAGTCATTGGAGGCTCCTAATATTAGTGACATTATTATTGGCGTCCAGCATCGTATATCTCTTACGAAAGATTATTGAATTGTCACGAGCTAATAATGTTTACAGAAAACGACTTTACTTTGTTAGTGTTATTTGTACGCTGTAAGTAATGTGCCGTAAATTCGCATGTGGGTAATCCAGTATTTATTTATAAGTACAGTGAGACAGATAAATCGTACGGAAAAGTTAATTTGTTTAATGATACCGACTGGCTACTTTTCTGCATACTTCCCGCAGAGCCATTACAGTTATGCCTAGTGGGCAGAGGCCTTATATTCTATATTGACTAACTAATCGGGCATAGGCACACTAGGCTGGTTGTTCCTGTTATATAACTTAAGATGATGTTATATTGAAAAACTGATTAAAAAGTTGAATACTTTTGCTTGATTAACAAGGACTAGTGGTTATTATGAGACTGGACCAAAGTATAGAAATATAAATGTCAAATTGATTTCTTACAAGGGCTAAAAATAGACATAGGTACTCGAGATATAATACAATATAAATACACTTTACAACCAATAATATTTGGTATTATCCCTAGTGTATTAACAGCACACACACAGTAGTATAGCTTTTCCATTATACAATCGGTTAATAAGAAGCAGAACACCGGCAGCCATCTTGTAATTCATGGTCGGTAAGCGCCGAGTGTGGCCACGCCCTCGGCGGCGTACTGAGAAGCAGTTTATTTAATTAAGCCAAACCGGCAATCAGCGTGCGAGCTAGATACAAGTGTACGCGGAACTTGCCCCCTCTTACATCGCTAATAGACCTTGTAGATTAAATGTTAAACTTGGTTTCAGTATAATTTTGTAATCATGAATGGCACGAATTAAAAACAAAAACGTGCTTGTAACTTTGTTATTGTGTACAACCAAACACTGTCACCCTTTCACATCCATCGCACCAATGCTGCAATGTACATTTCGTTAGCGATGACGAAATTTGACAATGTTGAAGACATTGGTATGAAATTTTTCAATTTCGCTTCAATAAAATGTTACCCACATACATTACCGACCCGTTGTTGGTTTAGTGGGAAGCTGTGAACTAGCTTCTTCGCTTATCGCTGACCTCTAAATCATCTTAAAGCAACTACCCTAATTTTAAAAGTTAAAGTTGAATGCGTTATAGTTTCAAAGTTAGAGATTTAACAAAAGGTTCACCTCAACTCTATTAGCCAGCAATTCCTCAGTAACGTTGGATTAAATGGTGGTAAGAGGAATACCTATAATGACATCAAAAGATGAGGGTATTTAATACAATAGTCCAGCGCCTTTAATGTTAAAAGAAAAGCCAACACCGTCTATACAGAACTTTAATCCAGCAGGGTTATCACAAGATGTAAAATAATAATCTTAAATATTATTACAAAAAGTTTATCTTCAACTGTAAACACGTGCTCTTTTTGGGTTGGTGAATTCCGTGGGAACAAATCCATTTCTCGGGATGAATATTACGACACATAATAAAAGTTACAAATATATCAAATGTCATCTAAATCTGTTCAGTGGTTTTAATGTTCATACTTCATCAGAGACACTGACAACAGACAACCAGGCAGAGAGGCAACCAGACTGAGAGACAACCAAAAATACATATAGACAAAACTTCAAATGTATACCTAAATTAAAATTTCTTAAGCTATTCCATACATTTAACATTTCTAATATGTCATCGCTAACAAAAAGTACATTGTCTTTACCCCCTGACTAGACGTCTTGGAGAGTCCACTAGGTTAGTGCGTAGTTTTGTTGAACTGTGGCCTATTATTGCGAAATCATTAAAAAAGTCTTAGAAACACTGAGATTTTCTGACTATAAGATCTTTTCATAAAAACAGTTACAATATATTCCGTTCAAAATAACAGAGTTTCATTGTAACGATACATTGTAGCAAACGGTAACCGATGAAATTTTATGACACAAAAATACGTCACGATTGTTCCGAGTCAGTTCTTACATAATGGAAGTCGGACCACCTTGCCAAATCTAATTGAATCTGAATCAAGATATCATTAGTATAATCAAGCCTTTGTTTGACCAAAATGCCCGAGAGATTGGGGCTAATGAAGACACAACGGGTAATCATCGGGCAAAAAGTCAACACGGAGTTACGGAGTTGGCTTGGCTCGTTGACTCGGTGGTGACAAAAATGCAATTTAAGCTATGTGATATTAAAAAGTCAATTCTACAAGGGGACGAGGGCGCATGCGCTGCGATTGGCCGCCGACGCACAAAAACCGACCTTCGGTGATCCAACGCATAATTAGTCGCACGCTGCGCCGCGGATATAGGCTCTAGCTACTGTCCTACTTATACAGATAAGCGAGTGCATGTAAAGATTTTATAGTGCAGAATAAGGTAACGTGAGGATGTCCCAATGATTTTGGTTTGCAATTCTCTTTTAGCTCCTTTAAGAATAATACGTGTGTTTTTATAATATATTATTGGCTTAAAAACTAAGTGAAAATCGAATAAAACTACCGTTGAAGGGATCCGCGCTGTAAATATAATCAGGTGTATATTTGTTTAAATTAAAAATTGAAGACTGGAAAATCATGTATAAGTTAATTAAATATTCGTTTATTTTGCTTTTGTTTACTAGCTTTAATTATTACGCTAATTTTCTCCTGTAATATGACCGTTCTCTTACAATTCGATGAGAACACCCTATCTCGTCAAAACCTTTTTCCCTGCCTCTGTATAAGACCAGTTCATAGTTCTGTCTTTCTTGATTCAACTTTTTATCAAACCTATTTGTTTTTGCGGGGTGCAATGATCATTAAGTCCACACTTCATTATTCTTGCTCGTTCTAGCAATTTGAGGGGTAATCGATGCATATCGAACAAAAATAATGGTAATTTAATATGAAGAATATAATTATAATATGTATTATAAAGAAATTATTGTGGTCCCTACTCATAAGTAGATCTATAAAGAAGTATTCACACGTCATGTACCTCAGACTGGCACCTTATAACCTTATAACGAAATTTTAATATGATGCAAACATTGAAATATCACAGGCATATTTATGCCTATACATTTGCATCTGCAAAAATATGGTAAACGGGGACTCTATTTGAAAAAAGAACTGTATAACCTAAAATAAAATGTATCTACCAGAATAATAAGAGTTATTAATATTTTAAATCATTTTTTGTACACTGTAACATATTTGTCAATTTTTTCATTATTACTTAGGTACCATAAATAAATCAATCAATGATTGATTTTGATCTATTAGACACTACAAAACGTCCTTATTTATTTAAAACTAGCTGTACGTGTGCGCGTTGCTACGCCACCAACTAAAATAAATTTGAATAAAAGACACTACACAAAAATTCTATTCATTTTGAGTTCACGGCGATAACGTATAAAATTCATTGGAATGACAGTGGCGCCATCTGTCGAGAATTGGTCGTACCAACTCACTCAACCTTTGTAGGCTCATACACAACAACTTTGCTAAAGATCATCACATGAGCAAATGCATAGTTTATGATTCTATAAAGGACATACAGACAATAGAGAGATATATATATATATATAGATTAAGAACGAGTTAAGTCAAGATATTTTTAAGCAGTTATTAGATTTTTTGACTACAAATATTTAAAATACAGGTTTATTTATTTATTATTATAATTAACATATTAGCATTACATTACAATGATATCAGATAGAGCGTAAACACAAACTCCTTAGAGTTTAAACGTACATCGTGCGCCGTCGACTACTCACGAGAAACTCATAGACAATACGTATGTACCTATAGAGTTAAATACGGACAGATCTACTGTTCCCTGAGCAAGTGCCTACCTCTTTATATGTGAACTGTTTACTGCATGTAACATACGAAGACCGTCAAGTTATTACCAACCAAACCAAAAATCATGAGTTATACAAGAAACTTTAATAATGCGTGTAAAACCTCGAAGGAGGTAATTGCCTTGATAAAAAAGTGTTTGTACTTTCACATGCTTAAAGCTATTTTATTATAGCCATTTTAATTATGGAAGTAGATTGAATATTGTTCATTTCTATTTTACTACTTAGCCGTTAGTATGATTTAAATTAGTCTTAAATTCAATATTTATAATATTAAATGTAATTTAGTTAGATTGCATTTCACTATTTTAAAATAGTAAGGAATTTACAGAAGACCAACATTAGCATTGCATTATCATAACCTCAGAATTATATTATATATTTTTTATTCTTTAATGCATAACTTATCATGTAACATTTTTTACTTTATAGGGTACGTAATTGTTTTAATTATAATAATATCTCCTCATTATAATTCCGATCTAGCTTACAACCACAACATTAAAATGTAATTTTAATTTATAATACAGTTTAATATTGTGTTACAAGAAATTACACATTACAAGAAAATATTATAAATACTTTCAACCCTATTATTTTATAAGTAGCAAAATCTCTTTAACGCGTCCAAAGTAAAGCATTAATTAATTCAACACCTTGCGCACTATTGGGAGATTGAATGAAGTGATTTTGGTTCCTATACATCAATATACGAGTCCTACACGAAACCAGAATTGGATATACGCATTCTTCGCGGAATCAGTTACCTCTTTGACCGCTTTTTGCTGGCCTGGCGATCCTGTGCCTCGCATTGACCGAACTACACATGAATAACCCCCAGAAGGTCGTAACTACAATATTATTATTGATCTCGCTTTAATATTTCATTCGCGGCCGGCCCTTTCAATATTGAACAGCCATTCCGACCAGGGTGGCAAATTGCTCCTTTTTCCATACCCTAACTGTGGTTCCGATGCAGGAATTTATATCATTGCGAAATGTCGCCCAATAAAAACTGAATTCCATTTAATTATGGACGATTTTTAAAATCTGTGAACAATGCGAACGATCCTTTGTGGTCGTCAGCCGGTTTTTGGTTACGATGAAACTAATTTGATAATTCTTTATTGTAATGCGACATCGACTTCTTTGAACTGATGACACTGTTTGATGAATTGCAAATAGTGTAGTACCAAAGAACACACACTGCAGTCGAGAACTTCGGATTCGCACCGGATGTGGTATTAATTAGTACCGCGCTTATTAAATTTATGCGATGGTGGAAATGTTATTAAAAGGGTTAAAACTTTATTGAATATAACTTTCTTTCGGTTGCGTCGGCAGGAGAGCAGTTGGTTGATGTGACTAATTTATGTAATCGTTCAGTTAGGTTTTAATAATCACGTTTATAACGAAACTGTGGAGAATTTAGTCAAATATAATACGCTTTATAATGAACAATGACAGTAATCAGTTTTATAAAGCCTAAAGTAACGTCGAATACACACACACACACACAGTCAATGCTATAACATAAAAGGATTTTTTATTTATATTTTAAATTGCTGTCTAATTAAAGAGTGTATGAATTTAAGTCAGAGTTAATTAAAGCTAATCGTAACGTATTATCAGGTGAAATAATGCTAAAGAATTTTTTTTTATTAATTTTTAATTAACTTATTACAAGTAAAAAACAACCTTTGCGTACACGACTGCAGCTTAAGTTCACTCTGTTTATTAATATCCTCATCTTGAAGTAACGTAACAATCCTATCATTTAGAAACCAAATAGTATCAAGTATTTACATTTTTTTTTGTAATTCAAACTCGCAACTTAACTCTTTCGGACTGTATAACAGCACTGGACTAATATAGGCTGATAATGACAATGTTCTTGATCCATTCATTTGGAGGGTCACGATTTTGAAACTACGTGAAGTTTGTGCAAAGGATGTTAGTGCTTGATAGTGTTTAGTAAAAATATTTATATAGTAATGATAGACATTAGTACATTAATTAGTATTCAAAATAAGTAAAGTATGTATGCTATTTCAACAATGTTATGTCACTTCAATTCACTCTTATGTGTCTCAAAGTAACTATCGTGTCACTCGTGATTATTTTGTAGCCAGCGAAATTCAAATTTTCGATTTTATAATCATGTTTTAATATTTATTTTTATTTTTTGACCAAATATAAAAATGGAATCTTCGAAAATATGTCCGGGTGTAGAAGTGAATTGAAGGATTAGGACAAGAGGTGGAATGGAGGTGCATTGATAATTTTAATGATTTGTTAGTGTGTAAATATCTTATTTTCATTTTTTTAATATTCAAAACTCGTTTTGATTGACATATAATTCAGCAGAAAGCGACAGACAGAACAACTTTAGACAAACACACAGTAAGTATCAATTATATTGAAATGTACCTACTACCACGTAAGTACTTCAGATCATTGATACAAGAGTTTTGTTAAATAATAAATTATAATTATGTATTTGGATAAATATCTCTGGATAAGGTTTTTTTAATCGGTTCAGTAAATTTAGACTTACCTACATCAATGTAACTATGTTTCTAAAAGGGTAACAATATTTGATTCACCATGAAAACCATTAAAATTATACATGTAAGTAACATACATACGTATGTTACTTAATACCATTAATAAACATGTAGGTACATATATGCAAATATAGTAAAATTGCAAAATTTTAACTTAAATACTTTAAAGCGTACGGTTCCGAGAACCTTACAGGCCGGCACCGTCGCCCACCGGTGGTCGCGTGGCCACTAATTATACATGAACTAATCGTACAGCGACTCGAACCTTTTAGCTTGTGACGACGCCAATAAATCTCCGAATCTATCTGTGACGCTGACGCCGGCCGCGCGGCCTCTCCGACGACGGACCGCGGCGTGTCTTCAATATTAATTGCGAATAAGTTATTACTCATGTTTTAAGAAATAAGGAAAGGTAGTTTTTTTTATAAGTAACCACTCCATGCGAATAGGGGTTCCCGCTTCTCATTAATAACAAAGAAGCTATTTATTATAAGTTTCACTGTGAAATAGTAAGCTGCTAATGTATGTACAGTATTATGTGAAAATTATTAGTGATAGATTAATAAAATCAATTACTCAGTGACAATCTTCTCATTATATTAATCTATAGTAGGTATGTTATGGATATGAAATTTTAGATCTGGATATGGATACGGATATATGAATTATATTTTACCGATTACGTTTACGGTTATGGATATGAAATTATTTCGGATTATTCGATGGTTTCGGATAATTTCGGGTATGGATGTTATATGATTTATGACTTGGAAAAAAATATAATGTATTTACAAGGAAACAGTTTGATTTTATTTCTAGAATTATAAACATAAAAAAAACAACGACCTTCGAAATTAAATAATAAAAATTGTCTAAAATGAGAACGACCCGGCTAGTGTATCGGCTCGACCGACGAAAATCTGTCATAACGTATTTTATTTAGACTCGATTACTATCCGAAATTATCCGAAATTTTTTACCGTATTCGGTTTCGGTTGTGGAGCTCCATATCGTCCCTGATCTATAGTTGTACGGTATTAATGACTTGTGCATATCCCTCGAATGATATAGAGGGCAGCTTGATCGAAGGGTATAAAAGTAAATTATTTGCAGTTTAGGTTATGCAGTCATTCTGCTCGTTGCAAGTCATACAAGCAATGTGTTGCAATACTCTTCTGAAGTCTCTTTAGAAACTTCTCTAACACTAGCAGGTTACTTCAGTTAAAGTTAAGCAGTAGATAAAAAACATTTCTATTGATAAAGAATGAATATTAGTGTTATGAAGTAGGTAATTAACACAAGTGTGTATCCATGTAATCTATATTTCGCACTGACGTACACAATACAGAGTGGTTTTTGCCAATTTAGCACTCAAACTTAATGTCGTTAAAACTGACGCATCGCAGGTCACCGATAAATAATATTCAATACCTAAATGGTTTCGGCCTTGGGATAATGTCAATACAGTATTTGCCGTGCTAAACTGCGTACTTTATGCGACTGAAATATATATTTTTTACTTGAATTAACACATTGATAATACACTTTTTTATTTTTCCGCAGTTCAGAGGGTTTAGTAAAGTCACAGTGATAAGCGACAAAATCGCTAATTTTATTAAAATTAAATTTAACAGTTCGATAATCTAGTGTCATACTTTTCAATTAATTTGTGGATTCGGACTTAGTTGCCGTAACTAAATAAATAATTGCCAGTTACGAAGCGGCTATAATTTCAGATTGCTTAATTTGGTAAGAACTGTATTATTATTTCAATGTATCCAATAAAAGTTGAACTCATAAATAAGATGTGGACTGTAACAGTGTAACTATACTTTTACTGATGTGATATACTAATAATAATCTTAATAAAATAAAATTTTAATATTTCTAATATTGTAAAACGTATACTCTTGTTAGTGAAGAACAATCAGGTAATCACCATCAAAATTACGTGCATCTGTATTGTGCTATGCATTATCTCACCTAACGATTCTGTATCGTATATTTTGTTTATAATCTATATGTGGCTTTTTTTCTTTTCTTCTTAATAATCCTCAAGTATGGCAAAACACAAATAAGTTGCTGCCTCTATAGCCTATAGTGGCAAAGGTGAGCCATTTCTACGCATAACTTCAACACTTGGAATGTACTGGATTAAGACTGTATGTCGAAACTATTATAAAGTCACGTTATTCAGTGTCAGTATGTAAAGTTACATGAAACAAATTACTTGTTTGTTAATATAATTTTACAAGACAAAATGATGGTAATATATGACATGATATTTTAAAATGACATCATTCTTCTAATAAATCGTTAATCGGCTTTAATTGTTCTATTTATATCACTGTTATAGTGGCAACAGAGTAATAATAGTCACAAACAGGTTTTATGTTCATAAACTACGGGCCTCTACTAAAGACATTCACAGCGACCGGATCACTTCCCAGGCTAAATAACAGTCTAATGTTTCTATGTTAGATATTAAATTTTAAACTTTATATAGACTGTAATGTAATTAGCATATTATGAACCTATTCCATAATTAGTTAATTGATAAACAATAATTCATAATTGTGTATTATAAACTGATAAATAATATAAAACAAAAGAAACGAATTCTTGCATCATTTTCACCTTTTCGCATATTTTTAAAACATGAGACTGTTACAAACACTGAGTAATGATCCATTTTCTGCTTGTAGGTAACTGCCCACTAGCACGCGTTAATGGCTTGCTAGCCGAATTTTGATGTTATCAAAAAATTAAAAATAGATTTCTTTCGTACTTTCAGTGTTATCTTAAAATAGAAGAAGATACTTTAAGCAGGAGTATTGTATAGAATATATAATAAGTTTCCTTAAAACTGTTCAACGTTCTAAGGCTATCAAAACACTGTTATAACATTCCCGCTATCTACTGGAACGTTGTTTGCCCCGCACAAACCTCATCATATATGCACCCCTTGATCAGTCTTGTACATTGCACTTCATTTATCGGTAATAACCTTTTGAATAAACCATATTTAACAACCTTTGACAATGGTGACAACCTGGGATTAAGATTCAAGATCCATAAAATGAAGATTGCGAATTATTTCCAATTACCTACTTAGCAAAGATTGGATGGGATTTAAAAGTTGAGATTTGAAACTAGTTTTATTACGTGCTATTATTAGGTATAGATGTTTATAAAAATGTTCGATTCTTTTTATGTATAAAATCATAGGATGGGATTTTTCATTACTTACACAATTCAACAACGGTTACGAATTCCGTTTATCCCTCGTAGTTATAGAAACAGTTACAAATTTCTTTTGCATCTTATAAAATATCCCACAATATTTACCAAAAAAGCTTAGTCTTTAAAGCATTCAATTTGATCGATGATTTTTGTTGCTCAGATTAAGGTGAATTCTAACCTGATCCACGAACCAAAGGATACATTTTTGTAAAACCTTTCAACACGTTTCGTAACTAAATATTCACTACAGTAGATAAAATTTTATTGTTCTTGAAAAAAATGTATAAATTACTCATGACTTGCCTTAGAGTAAGGTTGATAATCGCATGCCGTTGGGGTCGGTTACAGAAAACTAGCAAGGCTTCGAGCTTGCGTGTTAACCCACAACGACTCGACCTGGCATTCCACAGACATACTCGGGGCCTCCACGACCAAATTGCCGCCTTTATCTTAGGCGCCTTCGACAAATTACGTCGGGTCCAAAAAGTCAACGGGCTTATCACAAAACGTTAGAGCCTGTGTTAGTTGCTTGTTCGTCGTTTCTTTTAATTTCGCCCGTATGCTTTTTGTTACGTCCTCATTTTAGGGTTATCTTGGTTGGTACGGCTGCGTGCCTCTGTCACATATTTTTCTCCTTGCTCCTTTTTGTCCCACTTTAACTCTGTTCGGTTGTAAGTGCTCGCCACAGATTACAACATAGTTAGTTTATATTTCTAATTTATGGCCCGTGTGCTTATTAGGAAAAAACATTGTTATGGCAAGTTATTTTTGAAATTGAGTTCTTTTACTAAGGTTTGTATGTTATGGTCGGATTCAAATGATTTTATTTACATATACTAGTAACCCGCGCTTGCGTCGGAAAACACGATTTATACATTCAAGTGTGGGTACTAAGCGCACCTAAAACAATTGTTATTCGTTTTTATCAGACGTTTTATAAATGTTTGTATTGAATCGATTTATCTGTTAAAAAAAAACATGTAACTTCCAGCAGTAGTTTTTGAGACTAGTTGTCCTGCGAAGGTATTTTAGCAATATATATATTTAAATATAAGTTTATAAATATATGTTTGGCTTATACCGTAATAACAGCGCCATCTATCGGATCTCTATAAAATATATTGTGTGAATATGAATTTATTCGTTTAATTAGTTCAAAAATTACATGATTTTTAGTTGCATCACTTACCAAAACACAATTATGAATACACAAACGAGTTGGGTAAAAGTATATTCTTTTATATATTACATTTGACCCGTAACAATACAGACTTCATTACGCACAGATTATTCATTTTAAGTACACTTTAATAATTTTGACCACACGAGGAAAAATGCACAAAAAATTCTTACTGATAAACACAGCCCATTATTAATATTACAGTATAGCAAGTAATTGCGTCGTTGTTTGAGTCATAGAAAAAAAAACTTATTCACGTCATATTCCTATAATTTTCATCTGCAACCTACGCCCCTAAAACGGCAAGGCTCAGTGTTGGATTTAAAACAGACGTAAAGTTAATTTAAGGAGACAGTAATATAGTATTTTTTTGTTTTCCTGTATCAAGATGATTCATACTGCTTGATATTTCTAATACTGCTTGTAATATGGCAATATTTTAAAGTAACAGCCAATAATAGTTGGATTTGCAAGTCAATTAGCATTTAAGTCCATTTTTTTACATATCTTATTATACTACTAATTAACGGACAAAGGTTAATTATTTCCAAACACCTCGTTTTTGTCACGTATAAACTCCAAAATTCGTTTATGTCCGAGCTAATTTATAGAATTTCAATTATTAATAGAATGTTAATAAATAATTGAGACATAAAACTGTGACACTGCCTTTCAATAAATTCTTGACATGTGCACGAGTAATAAAATACCTGCATAGCTTTAAGTACGCAATTACTGTAATGTACATTTCATCAAGCAATTTAAGAGTGACTATGATTTCATTATAATTTTAAACACAATTTAAAATGTTCACATTAATAATTACAAACGGCGCTGTAGAAACGCTGGCATGTCATTTAACTTTTTGTTATAGTTAGTTGTCTAACAGAAACTGTAATTACAACCGGTCATTGCCATAATAAAGTTCACAACTTACCTTCTCTTGTAACTCAACGGGAACACTCAAGAAGCTATCCTAGGTCCAATAATGTTTTAAGCACTCAATTTTAGACCCGACCAACTAATTACAAAACGAGGTAATAAATGAATACATCAATTAATTAGAAGGGGAGAGGCGAGCGGGCGCGAGACTCCGGCGCTCGCAACTGGTTTGAAGAAGCGATTGCGGCATGCTTCATCCATAATTCAAATAAAACATGGGGCCCAGACCCCGCCCCTGTAACACGCCGGCCAATAGCCTCTACAACGGGCCTGCTAAGCAACTCCGCCTGCCATAAACTTACTTCCCCTTCTTTCCTAGAGTAAAATTAGATCCCTATTAGATCTTATCATTAAATAAATATGTGTCGATATTATCATCTTGCTGCGGTCGTCTCTGTCTAAAGCCAAGACCTAATTGCTCTTGGGTGACGATTGATTATTGCAATATTCAATTAATTGCCATCGTGGCTCCGATGATCACTGTGGAGCTGATTGTGCCGCTTAAGAGTAACTTGTACATTGGTAAACTGAAAAAATTGCACCGAGGGTCTGAGAACGAGTTTAGTGTACTTCGTCTTTAAATTGATTTATTAGTGCTACCGATAAACTGAAGATAGTAGTAATGGATCTGCCGTCTTATTTTTCTAGTTTCGTGATCTTAAATAAATTGAAATTAGCAAAGTACGAACGACGTCTAACAGGAAATTCCTAAAGTGTCATTCTGTTATCAGAGTCAATATTTCAGAAAGTGAGTTGACGTTAAGATAAACTGGGTTGTTGGTCAGCTCCGGGTTCAATGCCGCAACAGTCACGAGCCCGACCACTTTGCTCATAAACAACTAATTTATTTTGGGTCATTTTGCTCCGATGATTGAAGTTTGCCTTTATGTTATGATCATGTCCTTATTGATAACTACTGAAATGTTGGAATTGTTTTTTTTTTTATTTTACTACTTTAACAAAACATTATTTGTTTTAAGGATAATGTTTGCAATAATTATATTTCATTCCTATGCTATAACATTATTAATTTCATTACTTTAATTAACAGGAACATCTGTTGTGGTTAGACGAAGAGGTTAAAGATGGTTGTTGTCAAGTGTACTGTTGTGTGTTCTTAATTAATTAATCCAAATTTAGGCATAATTTTTGTATGTTGCGGGTATTCGACAAGTGTAAACCTAATTAGGGTTCATATTTAGCATTGTTCATGCCTACATTAGAGATGAACTCAAGTAATGTAATACAAGTAATATAATTATTGCTATTCCAACTTGCTTATTGGAAAAATATAAAAAAATAATAACTGTACTTTATAACGTTTCCTTTCAATAAGGAATTTGGTATAGGGACTCTGAGTTACATGGGGTTTTTCAAACACTTGAGGTGCAACATTTTATTAATGATCTAGTCCAAATAGCCATCCATGGTCCAAATGGATGTTGCTGATCTTCAGTAGAAGGTGTTTTTTTTACATGCATAACTGCCGCTTTCCTTTTAGAATCAACAGTGTTATGTTTTACATTAATAAACTGGCTTCGTTTCGCTTCAGTAAAACTAAGCTTTAGAAATAACACCTGCATTGTGTTAGGACTGGGATTTTCTCGTTCTGTGAATTAGAAATACATATTAATTTAGAATTATTTTGTTTTATATTATTTATTATAAATGAACGGATTGAAATGAAACGAACTTGAAATATTAGTCATTACTGAGATTAGCGCGCACAAACGCACAGACAAACAGACAAAAATTGTAACGACTGTTGTTTTGGGTTCTATTGCGTTAATAAAGGCCCCTAATAAATAATAAACGTTTACACACTCACACCCCCGCACTAGGATTCCCTGTGTTGCGGGTGGCATGGACATCACAAACACCCATGACCAGAGAACAAACATTTATCTGTCACATAAATATTTGCCCCGGCCGGGAATCGAACTCGGGACCCCACGCTCGGCAGGCAGGGTCACTACCAACTGGGCTACGGGGTCGTCAATATTTTTTTCTCATATACATATCTTGCATGTATTGAAAGCGATCGGTTAAAATTTTGTTATGTGTATAGATGTACATAGTTCAGTGGTAGTGATAGAAACCATCTAGAAAGGGTCAATAAGCGGTTCCCCTACTTTCTTATCGATCGACAACTCGTTGATGATACTTTCTATATTACGGTCTAAGCGCAGCGCTAATCGCTTACTGTCATTCAACCCATCTGCTTCTTTGCGAACTGTTAACATTAAAAAACCCGTTTCTGCAGTCATATCATACTTTTCAGACTTGCATTGTGAGTCTGCAATAAATTGCTTATGGATTCGAAGTTAAGTTACATATTAAATATCTTCCTGTTTGCCTATTCAGCGATGACAATAGCAATTCGGTAGGCTCAAAGTTACACGAGTAATTACTTTGCCCAGCAAATCTCAGTGTACTGACTCATTTCAACAGAATACTTTTTGTCTATCACCATTGTTTGCTGACACAATTTGTCAATTGTGTTATCCTTTTGAGGTCCGGCCGCTAGACTGCGCAAAAAACCCGTCTTTTCGGAAGTCACTAATGACAAGGCGCCATCGGTAGCTTTGTGACTTTTTTTCGCCGGCATGAATTGTGGACGCAACATAATAATGCTGTTTGACCAATTCGGATGGTCAGACTTGAGATTTGGAGACAAAATTCACAATTTATGAACGGCTAATGTGTTGTTTTAAGGGTTTTTGGATACATCAAGAACACGTGGCGGTTTGCCTGACTCTGGCCAATGGGTTTATAAATACAGAGCGGCATACTTCGGAAGTATTTTTTATCACTTCGTATTCTCACCATTCTTCCTCTTCCGGTGTTCGGATAATGGGTGTCTTGGTGGAATTTTATTCTGTCTACTACAAATATTTATATCCAGATTCAAACGAACAATTGGAAATACTATCTTACATGTTATAAGCACTATATCTGTTATATAACTGCAAATAAAAGAAAATTCTTTTCCTAGGTTACGAAAGGTTGGTAGAATAATTAGCAGCTGGGCTTGCAATATGCGCGGTATTTTGTTAGGCCTGTGTTCGTAGAAGATTGATCTCTTGTCCTTTACCTCTTGACTAGATTGTCTTGTGTTGACTTGACAGATTTGAATTCAGTTAGAATAAGACGGAATCGTAAGTCAGAAATTGATTTAGTAGGGACCTAAATATGAGTTTCGGCAATGGAATATGTTACCCAGCCAATCAATCAACAACTTGTTGTATTAACTTATAATTCTGGCTTGTAATATTACTGTATTTATTGTGGCTACTTATTATTATTTTATGTACCCATAAAGCTTTGCAAATTTATATTTCGTCGTATCTTATGATTCACTAGAAGAGATTTTTAAATGTAGAAAGTACATTGTTACCTAGTATTTTTAATTTACCTAATATTTTTTCTGTACGTAGATAAATTATAGCTTGTTCAATAAATATAGATGAGTTCTTGGTAATAGTGAGAACAAAATAACTGAAATAAAACCAAATTTTGATTACACACATTGTTTTGCACGTAAAAAATAGCCGGTGAGCAACGATTTCAATAAAACTCGATAACACTTCTTAGAAACAACTTCAATTTTAATATTAATAACAACATGATCGAACGGTAGCTCTACGATTTATTAGTCTAATGAAAATTCCAAGCCAAAGCGGAAAAAAGTTAATCAGAAGAGTTTTTTTTCACTATCTACGTGTATTGTAAATATGTTAAAAAATTCAACAGCTCTGAAGAGAATCCATTAAATTACTGCTCTGTAATAATATCCGATTGAGAGCAGATTTTTAGAACGTTAAACCGGCAACAGGTTCGAGACGTTCAACTTTACCGCCTAAAAAGACGAAAAAAACCCAACTTACCTAGTTATTCACTTAGAGCGTCACTAAATGTGGTTCGCTTGTATAGCCGCGGTGATGCTTTCCGGAGCAGGCGTGACGCTGCGTTGGTGCACGCTTTTTGCCCCATCCCCTCCACTCCCCTCCACTCCGTTCCGCTACCGTTCCGCTAAGCAAACGTTACGCAGCAACCAAATCGATTGGACCCGATCGCATCAACTCACTAATTCGAAATCACTTTTTACCAGCATCCCAATCAGCATTGTTATCGAAACTAGTATGAAATTACTCCTATAGAATATTCGACGTATTCTTTTCGTGTCTAAAATTTGGCGATCATCCGAAAATCTGTTACCTCACAAATTCGTTTATCCCAGAATTGGTTCAGCATTGTTTCTAGCGGACATCTTTGTCTGCGGAATTGCCTTTTCTTGGTGTTAGTGTTAACGGGAACATGATATGATGATTTGGCGGAAAATTAGGTTTTTCTGTAAAATAACGTAGGGTAAGGCGAAACGAAACGCGGATATAGATTCTTGTGTATCGAACTGCGTAATGACGTGGGTGTTCTTCGAGTTATTGATGGTTTGAAATGGAGTATCGAATATCGATTATATTACATGCGCCATTTGTATTCGAGTTTGTTGAACCGCGAGTTTAATCAAACTGAAAAAACGGAAAATGGGAACAAAAAACAAAGATGGCGGTCGGCGAGCAATTGTTGTTCATTGAAGGAGTGAAATGGAGCGGGGCGTGCAGGAGCCGCGGTGACACGAGCCAACAGACATTCGCAACATTTTTTTGCCATATATTTGGTACCTACCATTATTGATTTGCTGTAACTATTATATAAATATACTGAACAGACTATAAAATAACGAGGTAAATAGATGAAGCGTCAAGAATATAAATTGAGATATAGAAATATGCAAATTGTGAATAATTTTAACCTATAATTGCCACTAGAAAAAAATTGCAATGACTTACGCCGATATTTCAAAATTTTTTACTTGCCACAGTTGTAAAATTTGATTCGCAAGCTCACATACAGCTAATTTAAAATGACAGACAAGCATAAATTTCGGACTACATTTTGAAGTTTTTTTACTAAAATATAGTTTAAAACTTTCTACGATCCATCTCTTCTATTCATTAAGCTATGGCATAGGTTATATTGTTTATATTCTGCCAATTGATAGTTTTAATATATTATAATGCACCGACATCGTGACTGGTGTAAATAAAATTAGGAATCTGTTATTGTCTTCTTGTTTTGTCATGTGACTACTTCAGTATTCGGCCTCAACTCCTCCATTACTTCAAATTAAAGCAAAAATAATGCAAAAGTCATAATCGCCTGTCAGGTATATGAGAATTAAACAATGCCCGTATTTTATCTATGTTTTCGTATTTTTCTACTAATCAGCACGACGAAGATTACGAATAAAAGGAAGATTACTGAGAGCTATCTATAAAATACACGCATTATGTCTTGAAATGTGGCTCCGTCTTAGCCATTTTAACAATAATATTTATTTTAAGCTGTGCTTTTAATATTTATAAATTAAATTTAATTAATATTAAGTAGGTAAATTTAATTTTTTGTTGGTTATATCAAACTTCCTATTATTGCTCGTGCAGATTATTTATTTATTTTATTTTGATTAATTCATTATTATTGAATTTTATCAACACTAATATTAATGTTGTGTATTTTGAAAAGTATTACAAAAATTTCTTACGTTTTTATAAGTAATTTTCATTAGTTTTTTAATTGTAATGATTAAAATTTTGTAGTCATAATTCTTTTACATCGGAACTGTACCTACTTATACTGTGAACTGTGACATCATTTCTACTAAATCTACTAAAATATTGTTTTGATTTGTTAGGAAAATTTACCATATGTGTAATTACAAATAAATAAATTAATAATTATATGAAAGTTAGAAATATTGCTAATATTATTAACAAATCTACACATTTTGTGTACCAGAAGATTTTTTAAATGATGTTAAAAATCAAAACCTGTTGCGTATTTTAAAAGATTTTAATGTTGGAATAAAAAACTATTTTAAAGTTCTTAAAAAACTGCAAAATATAAATTTAAGCCCAAATAATCTTTTTATTAATTCAATTGACCTAATGTTCCTTTACTTCAAAACAGGTAACATTAAGTTTATATAGACGTAAGCGGAAAATGTATTATGAAGTATTTACGATCTGAATAATGTATGAAAATATACTAGGATGACAGATATCTTAAGACAATAATTATATCTGAATTGACAAAAAGATACAAACCAACGTGTAAATTATCACAGAACTTGTTAAATTTATTTAATTCCGTCGCAAGAATTTCGATTTAAATTTGAAATTCTTGCAACAAATGTTGTCGACAACTGGCTGAGGGCAGAATGGGAACGAAATACAAATACGTTGATATTATCTCGACAAATAGCTCTCGGTGGAAGAAACGATTCCCATTTGAGGTTTCCTCGGCGCGACGCCATTTTCACGGTTTTTGTGCGCGAGTGCCGGATGTGGGCAGACCATTCGACGGTCCGGATGCCGCGATGGCGCGGTTTGTACGACTTTCATGTTAATTTAATATCAAATTAATATGTCGTTTAACAAATTTTATGCTTTTAACTTGACATTCAAAATAATCCAAAAGGATATACGAATATTCAAATATTAACCAAATATTTTTGTTTACAAACTTTATTGGCACAGAATGACGCCTATTATGTTATTTTATATTTAATAGTTCTTTAACATGTTATATTAATTAATAAAAAGTGGGGAAAATGCGAGGGAAATTTAAATTATCAAAACGCACGCTATTGGCTAGACAGAATCGTGACGTCAGCGTTCGCGACTTCACGTCACGTAAGAAGGGCTGCGGGGTTTTTTTTTTATAACAACTGGTTGTTTTTAAGATTTGTCATAGTTCATTCATAACTCGATTAATGAAATATGATGTTTCTACGAGTTTCATGAACATTTTTTATACAGGCACAAGTCACTACTATCGAAATACTTTTATGTTTTTATTCAGGTTTTAAAACAGCTCAAAATTTATAAAATATTATTTTGTACTAAATATAAAAACATTCTGATCTGATCTGAGCAGACGTTGACGTCACTACAAAACGCACAATGATGCCACCGTTTAAAAGGCCCAAATAATGTCTTACTTTTAAAAAAATATATAGAAAGTGGGTATAAGTTGACATTTTTATGATGGAAAAAAGCATTAACATATTAACATAAAAACCCGGCAAAAAACAAAAATAATCAAAATTCCCTATTAGGAAATCCACCGTTTAGGGAATTTAAATGAAACCAAGGATATGAGTAAGTATGTCCAAAATTGTAGTCACAAAGTAAAATAATGTCACGTTTATTATATATCTATTAATCTACCGCCTTTTGTAGTCCACTGCTGGACGTAGGCCTCTGCTAATTGGCGTGACACTAACCGGACTGGTCCTATGAACCCAACGGTTCCCGGCCATTAAAAAAAAACTTTTTGTTCTTTTTTTATGTAATGTTATGAAACAATAAAATGGATCTCGTTTAAAATAAAGCTTATAGTAGCAATATATATTCATTATGTCGGATATATTTTGTGAGTTTCTGTACAAGTGGAATATATATATATATACACACATACACACACACATATATATATATATATATAT
>PDGT01000025.1:580322-611672 GCA_003671415.1 Megathymus violae
ATGTCTGTTTATGATCGTGTAGCTTTGGAATAACTAGACCGATTGCAGTTATATCTATATGATATTTATGTTATACAGATGATTGCTAGTTTTCAAACGTCAGACAATTCGCATTGGAGTGCATTACCAACCCAAATAATAAAACTAACTGCGACGAATCTCTACATCAAAAATTTTACGTAAATTTAATTGCTGGTCGATTCTGTAGGAATTTTGTGTGCACGCTATCACACCGAGACTAGTTTTTTTTTTCATTTTAAGTTAATAGTTGCCAAACGATCAGCCGAGCTACCGGACGGTAAGTGCTTTCTCTCGTCCATGGACGTCGGCAAAACCAAAGCTATCGCTGATGCGTTGTCGACCAGGAAATGAGAAGGTAAGAAATAAAGTACTGGCTCTCAAGCTCCCAGCCGGAACACGACGAGTCGTTTGGCGGCTGTCTCAAGCATGAGAGTGGGTGAATTGATCAGATTTAGATGATTGTATGACTTTGGACGAACGGATGAATGAATGTATTCCCATAGAATCTTTTAAACGAATCGAGGGTGTACTAGTTTTATATAAACCGATATGTTTTATATATTTACATAATAATAAAATGTGAAAGAAAAATGTCCGCTCGACCGTCTCGTACTGAATATAAATATTGTTCTATAGGTCATGTGTCATTTCAGTGTCAGTAAAGTGACGCGATAATGATTATCGAATGTTTTGTTGTCATCAATCGTATTAGTACAATGAAAAAGCCGTAATGACTTGCGGATATTGCTAATGTAATAAGGTTTTGCCCTAGGTTTTACCTCAGCTTACTGTGATTAGGCTATTTTGCCACGAGAAATTTCCCCAGGAAAACTTTAATTAATAGCCCTAGGAATATTTTATTCACAATTCTGAAATAAAGTAACAAAACTGGGAGTATATTTTTAATTAGAAATATCTATCAATATCTAAGCTAGGTAGCTAACACATACGGACATATTTTTTTATCAAGTATTCGTGGCAATATTCAGTTTTCTAAGGGTTTTAAAACGAATGATGTTAATGTATATATACAAGATTTGTGAGAAATATTTAAAATATATACAGTAAATGTATAAAAAAACGAATAATAATAGAAATTATAAATGTTCATACTCTCGCAGTTCCGCACTAGGATTCCGTATAAATAAAATAAGACATTACAAACACGCATGGCCTAAGAACAATCATGTACCTGTAACGTAAATGTTTACATTGGCCGTTTATCGAACATGAGACCCGTCGATTGGCAGGTAAAGTAACTACCAACTAGGCCATTGAGTCGTAATACCAAAAAAAAAAACTAATATTTCACAATGATTTTTCATCTAAATAAACATAAAGCTTATATAAAATGTACAAAAATGTAGTTGCTGTTGTCTTTTGATTTAACAAAAAAAAATCTTTGACTTTATTCGTGTTGTGTAACTAGTCAATCACAGCGACGGGCACGTACATACTCAAACTAGAAATACCATTTGGACAGTAATAATCTATTAGTCTAACATTAGTGGGTGATTTCGGGCAGCCATTAATCCAATAACATCGGCCAATCCGCGGCTATTACCTACTTGTATTTGCCGTAACAACATCATTACTGTAACGGCAATATTTGTGGCCGATTAGTCTCTATGAAGTCATGTCAAGTGGAATTGGATTAGTTTTTTCATTGTTTATTCAAGCAACTATGAATAAAGACATTAGTGGTGTAATAAAGAAATATTATTGTTATTTTCTTTGCTGTAGACATGAAAGATTTGTGGTAGGGTTGTCAACTTTGAGTAAAAGAGTTGGTTAATTTTTTGCATAATAGAGAAGAGTGTTGGTTTGCTCGTATATAAGTCATAATGATGAGTAAGTTCAAGCAACGTGGTCGGGAATTGAATGGTGATCACTTGTGGTTAATAGATACATGTTAAAGGGTATTTTCCAGTTAAACTTTGTTGGAGGAATTCGGGTGCCTCAATTATTACCCTTGGTTGAGGTTTTCAAGCTGTTGACATTCTGAAGAAGAAGCATTATTAGCATGATAGAATACCCTCAGAGTGTCGGTATGAGGAGAGGATTCCTTTATTATAGTGGCCCATTGTATGCTAATAAGTTACATATAAATTAAATTATTTTATGATAATTATTATAATTAGTTTTTGAAATGTCATATTTGTACCATAATTCTTATAGTTTTAGTTGCAACTACACTAGCTGTAATTTTGAATTTCACCAATTTTTATTGAACATAAAAAAAAGTTTTTTATTTTTATAGCATGAAAAAAATATATCAATTACCAATAAAAATCCTATTTGAGATTGTTTACAGATGTAGGTTTGAATGCTTCATATAAAGTGCTACAAAATTACTTTGGCGTTCGATTATAATTGGGTATTGAATTTTAGGTAAAAATCGTTTAAATCATTATTTGTCTATGAACTGAATATTAATGACCCTAGCCTAACTGCAAATACAGTGAAAACGTAATAATTTTGTTGTTACCACACTAATCGTTGCGTAACTGAAACGTAATCGTATTCTGATCGTCCAGAAGTCTAGCGGGTAATCGTAACACACGCGAGCGGCCTGTCACCTAATGTAGTTTTAATATGGAATAGGTTCACCTCAATTCGGCAGGTAGGGGCAAAAAACGCATTTGCCCACCGTGTGTGGCACTGAGGTTTGACGATAAACTAATTATTCGTCGTGTTTTTAGACCGAAGGGCTTAGAAAAAACGGTAGCGCGTCCGCTGGGCAGCTTGTGAGAACCTGGAGGTGGGAGCGGACATTGGAAATTAGATTTTTAGGTCATTTTGGTGATTTACATGTTAAAAGTGCAGTTTCTTGTGTATGCTGCTAATATAATATTATTTTTGTCAAGTTTCGATCTTTCAGTTAAGCGATTTATACTATCACATATTGTAATAAATATTGACTTAATAACATATAACATACACCTAGCACTAGGATTCAGGATGTCGGGTTGTGTGGACATAAAGAATTGATTCATCGCGAACAGAATGTAAGCCTGAGAACCAAGTATTTTATATCACTTAAATATCTACCCTTCCTGATACTGAAACTCGGACCCAATAAGTCTGTAGAGTCCTCGACAAATGACAAAAGGTTAGTCATTAATAAGTCATAAACCTGGACGTAATTACGAACATTAAAATAACGAATTTTCTGTCACCCTAACATCCGAATTGCTCACAACGAGGGGTGAATTTGTCGTGACGCGTTTAATATAAGATCACAAATTGAATTTTATTATAGGTTACGAGTTCCAGCCGGAAGGGTTGCTAATGATTATCAAAGGATCCAAATTATATTCCTCATATAATTTGTGACACCTTTTCTGTGAAAATATGGTTGTTTAATACAGCCCAAGTGATTTACTAAACAGAATAAAGGCAAACTCTCACTTATAAACCTTTATAATTGTATAGTATATGGCGAAATTAACTGCGCGTGTTCTTTAAATAACTTTAAAACAAAGATTCACCTATCACGTAATCATACATAAGACACACTCAAAAGGCAATAACGTAAATACTCAACAGCCGAGGACAATTATTGATTCATATAAATGCGTACTGGTTCCAACCGGGAGTCGACCCGGGTTTTTGAAATTGGATAATATAATGTGCAATTGTCACCAACCTTAAATATACATATAGGTTCTGTCGGAAGTTGTTAACAAATGAATTGATTTTCGCGAGGACTTAGTAAACTTCATAGTCCCCATAAACTTTTAAATGAAACCCAAGGTTGCTTGAGCCGTGTCAAGTCGACAGAGCTTCACTGATTAAAGTGTTAAGGCGAATAAAAAATTATATCTTGTATTCGAACCTGGAATATGCACAAAATGAGTTATAAGCGAGGTATGTATTTTAAAAGGCTTGGTGTATTGTCTTTAAGAAAGTCGATTTATTTAGTAAGGCCTAGGCTGATCCACTATTATCAATTACCAGAGCAGGCTATAGGTTATTTCCCGCAGCATTAAAATACTGAGAAACTACCATAGCATCAAGCGACAATGTCAGCATTTGACAGATTTTTTAAATAAAGAATAATTAACCTGGTACTTCATCATTTGAGGCCATTAATATTTTCTTCTATATTTAATATGTTATCTGCAAATGATACTATAATAATTATAACAGTCATATTTTGACGTAGATGGCATGCTTACTTATTATCAGAGAAACAGAAAAACACATATCGGCAGTAGTTGCCACTCATGAAATATACTGGAAATTCAGCACTTTGTCTGTAATGGTCGACTTAATTTCTCATCGTTGTAGATAAATATTATTTACAGCAAGTGGTTAGCGGCAACACTAGACACAAATTTTTGACCAGTGCATAAATTTCTTTGAAAATGAAGCAGCAATCATATGATAGGAATCGTGTAAAGTGACAATAATAGAAGATGTATGTTCATGCTAGCGTTTTGTGCCAAATCGTATTTTAATTAGTTAGATAAGGTCAGTCATTAGCTAGCAAATTACCCAAGGAGTTGTTTGTTTTATTTCATTTTTCCTTATCTACTAATGTTATATCTTGTCAGTCAAATTACCGGAACTCACCGCGCCGTGGCAGTGGTAGCGGAAAGCTACACTGCAGCCAACATAGATAATAAAGCTTAGTCATTTGTCGTATCTGACGAATGTTACAAGTTATAGCTTTTCATGTCAAATTCACTTCTAAAATCTGATATTGGTATATTGTTTTTATCGATTATATTGTTTTTATCGAATTAGATGTATGATTGTTTTCATCTTACGTTTCGGTTTTCATTTATATATTAAACTTATTACAATAAAAATGATTAAAAATACCTTCCAATAAAATCCAAACCGAATCATTGATTTAGCTATTAAAAGATTATTCAATTATTATTCCACTATTAAATCACTACAATATTAACGATATTTTATTGGTATATATAAAACCAGTTCGATTTTTTTTAATTTTATTATAAAATATACATTATCAGGAAATATATATTACACTAATAATGTTTCATTTTTTACCCGCTTTCCGCTACCAGTAAGCACACCGCTTCAAGATGTTGATTTGAAGTCATCAAGCTATTTTACGTTTTTATATGAACGCCTTTACATCGGTCTGAGCGTTTTTGCGCGCTGTAATTGTTAGAATCCCGTTTTTGTCGTTACGATTGCGACAGATTCATGACATGCTGGATGGTGCGCTCGTATCAGTAAATAGACCTTCTATATTTGGTACTGAATTTAATTCTTATAGCATTAAAATATACTAATGCACCTAAACATAAGAATTTTACCATTTTATTTAAATATTAAGTTGATTTTCAATCGTTACAATTTGGTTATCCCTATTTACTGTTTTCGTTTGACATTTTTTTTGTGTGCCAGATAGAGATAGACGAGCCTTTTGATGGTATGAGATCAAAGTCGGAAATCGGATGTTTATAAAATTAAGGCATCAACGACGCTTTGTTGGTCAATAGGCAGCCGCGAACCCGACTCAGCACACTCTCCGACCATGCAACCGAAACTAAATACATCACGGTTGATTATAGAAGGAACAAGAAATAGGCATAATTTAGTTAAACCTTCATATCGCCTTCAAAAGGTTCAGCGTTCTTGTATGGGGCTTGGAGTTCGTTTTTACACTAAGCTTCCAAAGTTGATACGGGAAGTACCCATTGGAGCTTTTAAGCGACGCGTTAAAGCACAGCTTATACATAGGTAAAGGATATTATGGTATAGATGAATATATTAATGACAAGGACGCCTGGGAATAATAGTGTCCAAGCCGGTTCCGCGCAGATTTAAACTTACATTGTAACTGACACGTGTTGTTTTAAAAATATGCTCAGGAGTTTCTTTCGCCGTTTTTTCTCTTAAATTTTAAAGCAACTTTTCGAAACGGTAGTAGGTGCAAAAAATGACGTGCATAAGTGCGTTTACAGAATACTCAAATGATTACAAGATTTTGAATAAAAATTTAAATTTGAAAGGAAGGAAATAAGTAGGTGAAGAACCCTATGCATGGGCACGGTTCCGATTACACTGGGTGGTAAGAGCGAGCGAAGTTAACATAATGGTTCTGTAGCCACAACTTCACCATTGTTCATTAGTATGAACCACGAGCAGGACATGTTGGTTTCAACTCAAAGATGGATGAAGCCTCTTACACCCCATCCAGGATCTTACTTTTTTTTTTATAAACGTTTACACACTCACACCCCCGCACTAGGATTTCCTGTGTTGCGGGTGGCATGGACATATACAGATATGACATTACAAAACACCATCACCCGAGAAAAAACATTTATCTGTCACATAAATGTCTGCCCCAGCAGGAAATCAAACCCGGGACCCTTCGCCCGGCAGGCAGGGTCACTAACAACTGGGATATAGCGATGCCGAAAAAAAAGGCGTGATTTTGGTTCTATCCAACATATTTGAGTTTTCAAATTGTTTAAAGCAGTTTTTAAATCGTAAAAATCAAAAACTGTTTAGGAGTTTTTGAATTTATTAGAATAATAAGAAAAATTTTAAATATACACATATTTGTTTATTGATTTGTTTTATATAACATCGATACGGGCTAAATCTTGTACTAAATATCTAGCTATAAAATGTACATGAGATATCTTGAAATCACGTTGGTTTCGGAGAATATTAGTTCTATGTTCTTCGTAGTAAAAATCTATGTTAAAATTACCGATGAGTCAGTAAACTAAACACGCCTTCCGAAGTGTTCAGTTCAAATGCGAAGTAATCCATAGGCTATCAGCGTTACACAGCCAGAGTCGTGTTTTATAGTAAATTAACATTCGTGAAAGTGTTTCAATGGTAGTCTCGTCTAATACCACTATCTAAATGTTTTTGGAAAAATTTTAAGTATTCCAAAATCCATAGAATTCCAACATACCATAGCCGTTATCGGACGCGCCGGGCAAGACGGGAGTCCGTCTATCGGGCGCGCCGCATTATTTTTACGACTGTCAATACTAAATGGTACTAATTTTAGAGATCCTTTACTATGGGAATAATTACTCAAATACTTAGATAATTTTTGATAGTTTAATAAGTGCCTCTGTTAATGGAAGGAGTTTTGAATGTGACTGGGAACTCCGACTATGTCTTCAATTTTTCATCGTTCTAAAATTAAAGTCAAGTGTAACTGCAGCATCTTATATTTATTATATTTTTTAGAGATGTTTTTGCATATGATTACTGCCTTATATTAATTTATTGTAGGTAAGAACTTAATAATGAAATAAAATTTCATAGTAATAATATGTAATAAATGATAGTTATAGTATTAGTATAGTATTCATATGTAAAAATAATCCTGATATTTTTATTAGGTACATAAAATTAGTTTGAAAAATACATGAAAGTGATCAAAAATTTTTTATTGATCTATCTAAGTCATTAAAAGCATGAATTTATTTAAGCGCAGTTTTCGAACTTATTTGTACTGAACTAATTCTCGAACATAAACCAGTCTAAGTTCTCAACCAATACCTACCAGACGATAGAAAAACTTAACGCACTTGTCTGTGGTTTATTTGTGGAGAATATATTGCACGAATTCCGGAGAACTGCATAAGGAACCTCTTGTAAACGCGAAGGCCTCGTACTGGACTCGCGTTTATTTGCCCTCTTTTTTAGTCTGTGGGGCCGCGCGTGCGCCCTAATGGGTCCCCGTGATAACTCTCACTTTCGTGTCCTTTTATTTCCATGTCACCCTGTAAAACAACATAAAACCCAAGCCATTTAGACCCCTATTCGTATCATAATAAAGACTTTGGTTTACCGTGTGTTTGAAATTCCGAAAACATAAGTCATTTGTAGAATTATCTGCACTTTATTTAGAAGCAAGATCGGAGTACATCAGGGATTGTTTTTGATAGCTTTTTTTTTGTTTACGCCTGTTTGGGATGTTTTGAATTCTTCGACGCTGTAAATTAATGAGGCGTAAGCGTATGGGTTGTAATTAGTAAGGTTAAAACCTGGGGATATTCCCGACATAGCTTTCCCTTGAATATCGTTGATTATAATTTATAGTTATATTATTCTTCTGGTCCAAAGAGCTCCGCTGAAAATGCTTATAGGCTGCGTTGATTACTTACTAATATATATGACAGTTATTTCTATACTAATTAAAAATACCATATGGAATGTAAGGGACTCACTTCATTTTAAGGTCCAAAACAAGCTTTAATACTAATGATTTACCGTAACGAATAACGGACGATACGATGGCAATAGACACCTTCTCGGTCTACCCTCGATCTTCTGAAAATTTAAATGATTTCGATGCCAAACCTAGGGAGCTAGCGGATTTGCCAAAACCATATTGAATGTTTTACAGCCACCTGATGACCGTAACTGGATTCCTCGAGTGACTTAAGGAGTTAAGTAACAGTATCTTCTAATTCATATTAAATTCATTAGTAAAAATATTCGAACAAGCTTAATATTCCACAACAGCCTAATCTCATTCGGGTATACAATATAATAATTTTGTTAGTTTCCCGATAATCTTAATTTTATACTTTAATTATATTAATGTCTATAACAATAGAGATTACGTAATATAATTTATAATTACAGAGGGTATATAATTATTATAATTTAATTCATCCGTGTCGTTTTGTATAACAACAATGGCGTTTGTTATCTACGTTTTATATTTTCATTTTCACGTGACTGCAGCTTTTTGCTAGACAGATTCCCAACCTCATGTACTTTATTTTATATTTAGATTGCGATGTTAAAGCTGGAGTTTATCGTTTCATCTCCCCGATCGGCAATCAGTCGTCGACGCTCTTCGTATTATACGAGTAGTTAGGAATGGCGGTTGTTCTAAACGGTCATTATTTTTTAATTGCAGCACAGCCTTAAGGAGTAAATCTAGTTGTCTATGTCTGCAGTATTGTGCTCTCTAAATATATTGTTTAAAGTAATTAAAAGACATATGGAATAATACAATATATTAAATTTATGTGCCTCAACTCTACAGCCGTGACAATTTAACAACATAAGCTGCTCGGCACAAAAATTACAAGCATTTTTTATATACACAATCGACAAATGAGCTGATTGGCTACCTGGTGGTAAGTGGTCATCCGCACACTTATGGAAGAAGGCCGGAAACCCAGTTCTATAAATGGCTCTTTGACACTTCAACCAAAACTGTCACGACTTTAGTCAATGGTGATAAAAAAATTGGTTGCACAACCATGATATAGTCTTTGAAAAGTGAATGTCAGGAACTAAAATATATTTAAAACATTACATTAAAAAAAAAAAAAAAATATGGTCAATAAATTTTTGTCATTGGAAAAGGATTACTATACAGATAAACATTACGAAACATACATACAAATATTTACATGCCTATTTATGCATATCCTATTAATCTTTTATAATTCTCATTATTATCGGAATTAATATGAAAGACTTGTACGCGTTATGATCCTAAGAGACTTTTTGCTAGAGTTTCGTAATTACGCGTTCTCTTCAAATGCGTTGCTAATAACTTAATAGACACGTAGAATGTGTCGGCAAGGCAATAAGCCCTGGAGTACGTTAAAGGAATATTAAAGTAACATCACCAGTATTTTTATAATGGTAGGAATAGTACTTTGTAAAAATACCAAAGTAATTTTCACATTGTAGAACATTAAATTATGTAATAATTCATCCAACCGTTTCCTGTTATCGGGCAGCGATCTGCGATTAATTCATATAGTGGAAAGTATATTTTTTTAATATCCGCTAATATAGCCTTTTTCCAAAACGCCTAGGCATAGAGCGCCGAAGCGCAGTGAATTAAAGTTTAACTTCATTTTTGTATAAAAAATTATTTTTCAGTACGTACAGGTGTACTGTTTTTGGGTCAATCATAAATATTATGGTTTCTTCATAACAGTTTGTTTATTTTTAAACATATGTTTACGTGATTTTTTATGTTAACAGCCGACAAACGAGCAGACACGCCACCTGATGGTAAGTGGTCACTGTCGCCCATGGACATCAGCAAGACCAAAGGTATCACCGATGTTTTGTCGACCAGGAAATGAGAAAAGGGTAAGAAAGAAAGAATTGTAATATAAGTAAGCACAATATACATTCGGTATTTTTTAGGAGCTAAATTAATATAAATCATGTAATACTGCAATATTATACTACACTATAATGTTTTAGAATAAATATTTATTATATAAAAATTAGGCTATCCTATTTATTTAATATCATAAAGTATTATAAACTAATATAACTTTATTATTAATTGACTTTCAGTAGCTTTTTCTTATATTTTATAAAAAAATACATAAATATTAGAACATGATGCTATTTCAAGATGAAGCTCGATATCTTGTGAACTTTATAAAGCATTTAAATTTCATTTTACTTTGTAATTTAATATACACAATGTACAAAATTCCCCTTCATTTAAATGTTATGTTATGTTGTTTAATTTAATGTTATTTCGCAGCCAGAAAATTATTGTATTATGTTTTGAAGTTTCGTTTTTTATTCGCATCAACTAGTATTACAGCTCGATAATATATTTTAATATGATAAATAATTATCAATCCTCACTTTTTTCTAAACTAGGAAAAATGCGGGAATATTTATTGTCAATTTGCATCGGCATTTGTCTTGGCAGGTTTCACGCGAAGGTGATAAAGCTCAGGTAGTTATGTTACATGCAAATATTGATATTATTTTATGCGTATATTAAATTTTATTGCTTTTTTCTTGGCAATTGAAAGCAGCTGCTTTATAGAGTTATTCCTAAGTATCCCTAATAAGTATACGGCACTAATGTTTGTATGTGGAGTATTAATTAATTATTATAGTATGCAAGATTAACATAAATATTTGTTATATTAAAAGGCTTATGATACGGGCGAGCCTCATTCAGGAACATCTCATTATGTTAATAATTATACTCTTAAATCTTTGGTCGGGATATTGTTGTATTTTAGTTTGTTATTCAATATTACTTTATTATTATCATTCATTGGATTTCCTCTAGGAAGAAGTATAAATAAAAAATATAAAAATTTTAAAGATAAATATTAATTTATATATCTTAATTAATGTATCTTTCTTAGTTTCCAATTGTTTATTTATCGACAACATGGATTAAAAAACAAAAAATCTGTAATTTTTGAATAACAATAGTACCTATTGTTATTCAAAAATGTATATAAAAAAAAACAAAAATCTAGGTACTTTTAAAGTGTCAACATATTAAATATATTTGTTTATGTAAGCCGATTACTGCATTACTTTAAAACATCTATTTTAATAATTCAGTTGCTGGCCCACTCTAAATATTTTACGGCATAAATTAATTAACTGTAATTTCCATTGCATAAATTCGCCACTGCCCTTTTCAACATGTAATTGTAATTCAATACTCAACATCGATATAAAGAAATTTGACGTAACAAACAAAACCTCTATAGCACATAATGATAGATAGGGGATAGGAAATTGCAGGTTCGGTGGCGGCCCGCGAAGAATAAACTTCAAAGTGATGGATTATTGCTTGTAACTATTTACTACACACCTATAAATCGTCTTCATAAAGGTTACTACAATGCGGTTAATTTACGAGTATAAAAAAACATGAGTTAGCTTTAAATATTTATTTTTAGATTTCTCTTTCACCGATCGGGTATGTTGTGACGATTTTTTGATCGTACTTTCCTAGATCTATTTGGGCATACATGTCGCTTGTGTAGCCAAATTTAAAAGAGAGAAAAGAGATTAAAAATGTTTTGTATTATTTTTATGTATACGTGAAAACAAAATGTCAGCCCCAAAATAAATTATGTACCCCTTTTGGTTTAGTGGATTAAATATTGGTCCCCGGCATTGTAAACTCGAATTCGAATCTTACATATACCTTGTATTCTCAAAATTGATTGTGTATTACAAATTAATTTTCATTTGTTTCGGTGAAGCAAAGCATCATGAAGAAACCTGCATACCGGAGAGTTGTAGGTATATAGCAAAGTTCTGAAAGGTGCGTGAAGTCTAAAAATAAGAATTGCATTATCGGAAAGGGTGTTATGAAAATAGGCACGACTCCAGCAGTGGGACAATTATTGGTTTTAATGAAATTGTCTGAATCAGTTTCACAAGGACAAATAACTTTACCGCCTATAAATATTACTTTATAATATTTTTGAGTAACCAAAAAATTTACGGAAACTGCAACATTCAGGTTTTTCCCCGATCACCACGTTAAGATTGTTGGACGATAATATATTTAAGAAACCTGTGATTTTACTATTTTTATGCTACCACGCATAAGTACTAGACGATTCTGTTGCTCATTTGGTAATAATCCTGCGTGCCGAGCGTCGGTCCCGAGTCATGTCCCGGCCGGGATAGACATTTACGTGACAGATAATTGTCTGTTCTCTTATCTTGAGCTATGACGTCATATTTGCGTATGTGACACACGTGTGAGTGTGTGTAAGTGAATGTTTATTTATTATTATTTATTAATTAATATGCAAGCCGTTATTACTTATTATGATGAGAGCGTGAACGGCTATTAATTGAGCCGACGACGCCACCTATGCCGCTATAAAACTAAAAGACCTGTCCTGTACATTAAACATACTTACAACACCACTGGTATTAATATTTCCTTTTATAGACGAATTATTTATTGTCTTTGTGCAGCTAGCAGTCAGCGTGCAGTCCACCTGGTGTTGAGTACAAACGGCGGTCTGTAGACACTTGGAATTAATTGAAAATAAGATAATCGACCACCCAAATATCCAAACTGGCGCAGCGTGGTGGAGTATGCACAAGTCTACGATACAAGAGCCCCCCTACCCAGCAATTCGCTGCTAATTAGTTGTGGAATGGGTTATATGTTTTTTTCTTTCTCTCTTTAATTTTATATCTTTTTTATTTATTATTAATTCTATTTACATGGGTTGACTTAATTCTAAATGTGATATTAATTAGTGGTATTTTAAGCCGATAACGGATGATTTTATTTGGTATATACTACATACATAGTTATGTATATACTACAAATAAAGTATACCTCAGTTTAATTGTGTTAATTAACTGAAGAGAAAATAATATTCAAGGTTATATCATTATCATCATTATAACTCATAATTGTCCCACTGCTGGGCTTGGGTGTCCTCTCACAATGTGAGGGAGGGGTTAGGAATATGGTCCGCCACGATGGCCAAGTGTGTTTGCAGACTGCATACCTTTGAGAGCATTATGTGAAACTCAGGCATGCAGGTTTTCTCACGACGTTTTCCTTGTCCGAAACAAGTGGTAACTATTTTGTAATACGAACATAATTCGAAGAATTAATGATGCGTACAGGATACGAACTCGAGTCTCCCGTTCGAGAGGCTGCAAAAAAGGGTGACTGGAAATATGTTGGCGATCCGTTAGGGGGCTGCAGAGGAGGTTATTTGCAGGGTTAGTTGTCGAGCGGGGAGTTTTATGATGAACAGAATCAGTCAGTCTTGTGACGGACGTTGTACGGATCGGACGTGTGGCAGCGCTCAGTCAGTTTATTAGTGAGCTAGTTCCTAGTGTCCCTTAATGTAGATATACAATAAGAAATAGTGGATTTTTCATTAAGTATTATCAGTACACATATTCAGAATTTTCTGCGCAATATGTGCACACCCACGAAACTAGGCAAAAATGACGAGAATAAAAAAAATGTTTTGGTTTGTTATCGATAACAAACATTAATTTTTCAAAAAATATTAAGTGGTTTTTATTATTAGTATAAAAATATAGTCAAAAATTGTCCAAAATCAAATACAGGATCATCAGAATTAAAAAAAAGTTCACTAAGTCTGAATTTAATTTTAAATAAAAACTTAACAAATAGGTACTCACGCTTCATTTTTTTAACCACTAACTAGTTATTTATATGTAAAATGTATGTAGCCAACAAAACACACCGATATTTTAGTTGTAAAGTTGTATTTAACTGTAATTACATTTTTATCAATATCCGCTTTGAACTCATCTATTATTTTGCGTATAAATCAATTACTATGCTCTAAATTTCAATTGTACAATTAATTTAAAGCATAACTAAATGAGGTGATAAGATAGGAACATTAAAAAAATATAAATTTAAATGCACATTAACATTGTAATTGACTTCAATCTTCAATTACAATTTATAATGGCATTTTCTAATTATTTTCGTAACATAATGTTGTGTTAACTACCGCAAAAGAAAAAGAAATTGTTCAAGTGGAAATCCGACTTGTTCGCGAAGAGGAGGCGTTCCGTTCTATAAATTGCTATATTATTATTATAAGTTAATTAAACAATGGGAGATTGATGGTGCTGAGTTGCTGGGAGATATTTAACAATTTAATTGAAACGTATTCAAAATATAAAGGTATTTTATACCGAAATATGTTCCAGTATACAATAAAAAAATACAAAATAGTGTACTCTTACCGTTAAAATGTATATTTCCACCATAATAAGTGACATAGTTTATACGAAAACAACTAAACTTCACTAATATATCTATGGCAATCTTATCGTATAGGGTTGGTTTATTTAAAATACCTATTCGAGACTCACTTCCACTATCCCTCTCTATTAGTGTGTAAAAGATAGAATAATCCAGTTATGGTTTTCATTTTGAAAAGTGGTTAATAGTCCATAGGTAACCTTCTCCTTACCGGAGTTAAATAATATCACTTAAAAAGTTCAAGTAGTTTCACCAGCCCTTGCCTATAACTTGCACCATCCGCGCGGTGCCAGGCTCGTGGCGTCACTCACCCCTAACAAGACGCTTCCGGAATTAAATTGAACTGCGCCCGCTAACCGGTTGCAGCGCTAAATTCAATACAAGGGTTGTTTAGACACGGGCGCCAACGGGCTCTGCAAAATGGATTTGGATTTTAAAGAAAGTTTAATATACTTTCATGTAATAACTCTGTATCAATGAGTAGATTACATTCATGTTGTGAAATATTTGTCGTTCACGGTTTCAGGGTTTAATTAACGTTAGTGTAAAGAAGAATAATAAAGACTGTTATTGTGTTATTCAGTATAAAATAATGTATATTTGATATAAATAAATAAACGCAGCACAATCACATCACTTGCGCTCGCGCACACAAGGAATATAACATTAAGTGAAGGTCACTACGAACTAGGCTACAGGGTTGTAAAATTATCACGAATAACGTTATATCTCCCCCGACTCGCACAGGAATATAGTCCAGTAATAAATCCTTACATTAAATAATAAAACATTGACTATGGAACAATCCTCAGTTTTTTAGGTGTCACCTTAGATAGTAAGCTTCAGTGAGGCGCCCATATATTGGTACTCGCAGGTAAACTTAATAGGTCTGTTTACGCTATAAAAATGATACGACAGATTACGGACGTAGAGACAGCTAGACTTGTTTATTTTGCTTATTTTCATAATCTTCTGTCTTATGATGTCCTAATGTGGATTAAATCGGCAGACATTGATTTAATATTTGTATTGCAGCAAAGAACAATCAGAACTATATATAATATAATTTAAAGAAATAGGTGTAGGTAGGTACTCTCTGTAGCCGGGCAATATATATATAGTAATTTATAAAAATAAAATTAATTATGTACAATCAGAAAAGTAATACACATAATCGTCAAACAAGAAAAAAGCTCACGTCTTCGTATCGCCTTCAAAAGTTTAAGCGTTCTATTATGGTGCTTGAAGTTCGTTTTTACAATAAGGTTCCAAAGTTGATACGTGAGTTACCTATTGGCACTTTTAAGCGACGCGTTAAAGCACAGTTTATATGTAGGTAAAGGATATTATGATATAGATGAATATATTAATGACAAGGAAGCCTGGGAATAATAGTGCCGAAACCTGTTCCGCGCAGGTTTAAACTTGTTTTGTAATTTCCGTGAGTTTATTTAAAGATGTGCTGACGAATTTCTTTCGCCGTTTCTTCTCCGCGATGTTTAAGCATCTTTTCGAACCAACAGTAGAAGCAAAAAATAACGTAAATAAGTATATTTACAGAATACTTAAATGATTGAATTATTTGAATTTGAATTTGAGTGGGCAAGCCAACCTTACGAACCTGTATCCATTTGTTGCACTACAATTTGCCTGCTTATCAATGAGTCTTAGGCTCGATTCTTAGTAAAGATTACTGTTGCCGGATACATTGCTGGTGAAGAAGGAAACGAGGAGCTCGCTTATATAACAACCGACTGACATAACAACAAAAATGTGTAAAAATCATTTCACGCTTATATTTACAGAAGAGTTATAGTTATTGAAAATGTTTCCACCATACGATAATATCGTCAGGCTTAAATTAGGTGGTAAGGACCCAACGATCTCCGCCATACTACCTGGCACTGTGCCCACGTCTGTTGTTCAGCAGAAACTACGAGTAGGGGGGTTAGCTTCGACTCAACAATTAATGAAGTCATTTCAACATTGAAAACCATAGAACACCTCGAGGTCGTTATATACAGAAAGTAGATTGAGTACAGTAGCCTGTAAAACTGGTGGAGTGTTCTAAATTATAATTACGTCAAATCTTTCCCTTTGAGTTATAAAAAACAAAATCAAATAAAAGTTGAAATTTGGTCGACATGGTAATGGGTAAGAAGAGATGAAGTGTGAAGTTATCAAGTTTCCATAGTTGTAACGCTCAAATGGAGTGCAGAGTTCAAACTTGAATTACTCTTTAACTTTGTATTCCTTCAATCCGCAGTTCATTTTGTCATTTCTAATTGTGCAAACTCAACACTTTGATATATACGAGTAGATGACAGTCTTTTTGTTTTTCAAAGCTATTTATTCTCTATAAAATGAAGAGACAGAGGGAGAAACAAAATATCTCGGTTTGTATTTTCCGACGCATAATCTCTTTACTTTGTTAAAATCAGGAACTTATCAATCTATTACACGATTACTACTATCTTTACACCCCTGTTAGAAGGCATTCACCATTATGTAATTGCAAGACAATTCGGCTACTTTTTAAATTGAACGCTATATTCGTGTTTAAAAGTGATTGACGTTAAGAGAATCACACTTCGACAAGATATAGTAACAGTGTAATCAATTTAGTTCAACGATAATTGTCATTTACAACATATCATGAAACATATCATTTATAATATATAATTTATAACATACGATATATTTTGTGAAGAACCACTTAAGACTGCACTTTTTAATGTTTCTCTTGAGAAGATAATTAACAAATTGAAATGCATCGTCACGTTTAAACCGGCCGCTTTCGTCTGCATTCGTGTCGAATTGTGGGTAGTATAACCTTTAACACAGTTAAGGACATAATTTACAACGTTTTTCATAGTTATTATATGGATATAATAATGGAAGTTACAATACCTTAAAGATCCAAGAAGTGGAAATAATTCCTTATTTCTATATCAGTAATCACCCGTCTAACGCCATTATAGGTCATACAAAGATTACCTAGAAAATCAATTCATACGAATGCTACGTGCTCAGCGCGCCTCTAATTATCTGCATGCTAATAATTTATAAGTAATTACGAATATAATTTCTTGTCATCATAAAAGATAAAACAATTTTATTGCCTATTTTAAGCGTCGTGGAAATGAAACAAGGTAAATTTAAGGTATCTATGTAAGCACAGCATTCTTATAAATACTCGTATTATTCTGTTCCTCTATAACAATGTAATTCCCAGCTCCCATAAAACAGAGAATGCCTTTCCGTGTTTCCTTTTTCAATAGTTTAATAGCTTCAAAAGCAACTCATGATTTAATAATCCTATTCTTTATCACATACATATTTTTTGTATCACAAAATAATGTCTCGAACATAAGTCTAGCTACGACTACTTAGCGAGCCCTTCATTTATAGTATTGAAACGTTAATGAAAACCTATTTATTTTAGGTATAGTCTTGTATATACTTTTTTTATGGATTCCGTGACTCCCCGTGGCTATTAAAAATAATTTTTGACTATTTTCGTCATGTTTGACTTTCGTAGCCTCTTCGATTATATCAAAACTGACATGTTGCTTTCTAATTCTTCATCCCCCTATTATATCCGCATCCGCCGTTAAGTAGTTCTCTTCCTATCTTCGGGGTTACTTGTAAAGCATACGTCAAAACAATTCCTCCTGTGACTGGTGTGTAATTAACGTGGGTGTTCCTCAGGGTGGACTTCTTTCTCTCCTCTTGTGTTTTCTGTTTTTGCTAAGGTAATTTCCTCGACGTCTCCGCAGACTGTTCGTAAATCTATTAGCATTTTCATCTTAAAGACATCGATTCTGCTATTTCATGAATTAACAAAGACCTTGCATGTGTTGGTCGGTAGGCAAAGCTTATGGCTTGCTATTTAATGTCAATAAAGCACAAGCTATTATGATACGTAGCAGACATGACATTCATGCTTCTCCTCAATTATGCCTCTTATAGATGACGGTCATAAATATTAAATTTAACGCTAATTATTGATGTAGATACAGTTTTAAGTTCGTGCACTTAAAACTGTATCTACATCAAGAAAGCAGTCTGAGAACACTATCCTTAGTTATGTGTTAATATATATTTATTTGTATTATTTATCTGTTAGTATGATATTTAAATATTATTGCTGTATTTATATTTCTATGTATTGTATTAGTATATATTTGTTTCAGCTGCATGTGTACGCAATATATTTTGCTCTTTTGTTATAATGTTTCCTCCTGTGTGTCTGCTGGAAGATATTTCAAAATGAAATAAGCAGTAGCCTTCTATATTTCCTTATGTATATTTTCCTGTACTATTTATGTATGTGTATTAATTGTTAAAAACATTATTTAAGTATTTCAATTAACACCTAACTTTGTTACACAATAATATGAACTATAGCTAAGCCAACAACGCAGGGAAGCGATTTTAGAATGCAATTGTTTCCAAACGACTTCATGTATTTCATTATCTAATTGATATATATTATATCTCTTACATATGCCACTGTAGATAAACAAGGTATTTGCCCATTTCTATTTGGTACTCAAATTTGATAGACAAGTAGCTCCAGCGGAAAAATGCGTTTGGACAAAGATTACGTACGTACTTGGGTTCCTGTAATTAATAGTCACCAAAATATTATCAGGATAATTATATTTCAAATGTGTCGTCGAAAATCACACATGAGTGTTTCAATGCCTCAATGCCTATTACCTACGTGTTTAATAAGTATAACAAAAGCACAAAAAATAAATATATATGAAAAACTTTAAGGCCATGTTAAATAAATGATGTAAATACTCACAGACTCATACAATACTCATACTCATTGGTGTCATGAACACACGCGATCACAATTAACACATCACAAGCAACACCCGAGATAATAAATTTGTGTTTTACATAAAATACTTCGCCGGGAATCACATCCGGAACCATGCACACAGAAAAAACACCGGGATGTAGCAACTTACCAGAAGTTGTTCCTGTGGTTGTTCCTATGGTCAGTTAAATACAGTAACTGACTGAAAATTAGTATCATATAAAAAATTACCGACAGGAACACGAACACAGGTAAGTTATACATCATAAATGAACGACAATTTCACACACACACACATCTCGGCTAGTATGATGTAACGGTTCAAGTAAACGCATTCTTTCTGGTTATTCAGTTTGAATATAAGTAGTGATAAATGACTAAACCTAGTGGATATAAATCGCTCGATCTATTACGCCATATAGAGTCGAAATGTAAAAAAAATATTTTAATGAATATATAAGTGTTTATCGCTGGTAGGTATACGTTAGAAGTAGTCTAAAAGACTAACGTTAGGTCTGACAGATCTCTTGAAGGTACATATAAGATCGCCGATTGCATATACCTAATTGACCATTGTAAGCATATATTTTCTTTTTCTTTGTCTAATTTATGTGGTGTACAATAAAAAGTTATTTTATTGTTGATATTCATAGGTCGATTATGTTAAAAGGATGAAATATAGATATATTTTGTTGCAGTCAGTACTTTGTACACTAAAAAGAAAATTAAGTAACGCATTATTTTAGTGTTTACTAAATCAGATGGCGTTACTGAATAGAAATATAGCAAAAATAAATACAAATTATAACATTTCTGCTCAAAAACTCTGTATTAAATTTTTGTGACCGCCTAAAGTACCTTTAAACATGAAGATCCCATAGCCCAGTTGGTAGTAACCCCGCCTGCCGAGCATGGGTTCCCGGATTCGATCCCGGCCGGGGCAGACATTTATGTGACAGATAAAAGTTTGTTCTCGGGTCATGGGTGTCTGTAATATCATATTTGTATAAGGTGGGGTGTGAGTGTGTAAATGTTTATTTATTCTACCATCTTATGAGTAATTCAATAAAATGTATCATCCGACTATTAAGGATCACGATTTTAGATCGTATTTTTACCATAAAAAAGATAATGGAATATTTCCTAAATTAAGGCACTGATTAGGTGTAGGTAACATCTAACTGATAAATCAAAGATTACAACGGGTACTCACAATTATCATATTTTACACCGATATTTTGACACACTGGTTATGTCAGCGAGGCTCACGGAGAGTGAAGTGAAGTGAGCGTGAAGTTGAAATATTGACATAAAATACTCATAATAATTATAACTATGAGTGTAAGTGTAAATTATAAGAATAATTTAATTTATAGCACTAAGTATCTATACATCCCATAAATTACAAGACTCACCATCATTCGTGTTTGCGTTGCCGTCGGGAGCGCGTTCATCCTCGCCGCCAACCAAACTGCGTATACTGAAAGCGCTGGTTTTTTTGGTCACCTCCGCAGTCACCGTGACCTCGTGGCCGTTGACCTCTGGCGCTCTGACACCTTGACCCTCGACCTCACGCCGAGTCGTCAAGTCCATCTTTAAAGTCACTCACGATATCCGATCGCACAGTCCGTTTCACTCCTGACATCTTCACATGTCAACCAACATTTTCAAACGTTCCGAATTCAAACTGATCCCGTTTGTTTTGTGGTTTGGTCAACGGATTTCAATGTGTAGTTTTGTTTTAGTTGGATTAAGTAATCTTGCTATAATAAATAATATTTCTTTTATTTTTTTACACAAATTATGTATGTGCTAATCTAAAAAATGTACAATGTAAAGCACTATTGCAATGGGTCCTTGATGAGTTTTTTAAAAGAATCGAATTTTTCACTCAATTTTTTTGGCACGTGATGTTTTCCCTGGTAGTTCGCGACATTCGCGATACACAACGCGCGTTAGCTTCGCGGCAGCGAACGCGACTGGTCCTCTTTCCTCCTTCGGTCTCGCAACGCGCGTCCCTCCCAACGCCCTCCATCCCAAGCCCCGCCCACTCACATTCGATCACGACTTTTACGACTCGATATTAGAACCCTGCGACTTTTTAGTCGTCAATTACTCTACGTGCGATTTTTTCACGCGATCGATTTGGTTTAATGAGCTGTAATTGCGTTTATCGATACGTGATTACGGTAACTGCTTTTAGGTTTTTCCTACTAGTCAGTAGACGGCGATTTTCTTCTGTAAACCATTAAGCAGGTGTTGCGCTCTCGTTTAGAAAAAGAAATTACCTACGTCCAAGGAATTTACGCGTTATGTAGAATAGAATTTTCATATTATTTAATGATGCGTTAGGGTTGAGTTTACGAAGTTTATAGGTAGGAATTTAGGTATTTATTTAGGTATTTATTGGATAATGATTGTGCATTGTATACATATTACATGTGTAGAGTGTCATTAAAATCTCAAGTATCAAGAATACTCGATACTTAGTATAATGTAAATTCAAGCATTTCAACTTTTATATTGTATAATGTAAAAATGATGGATATATTCGTAGATAAAAGTTTTGTACCGTTTTTCTATTCACAAAATTGTAAATTACAATTTAGTCACATAAATTGAGATAGTGTTGAAGCATTGTGCAATTGGATTTGAGTAATAGTTTAGGGTTACCTCAGTAAAGATAATCAATCAATAAAAAAGTAATTGATTTTTAAACGATTCATTAATATTTACCTTAATAAATTATGATTTAATGCAATTTTTTAACCTTATTTACCAACTTTTAGATTTGGATTCAGATTTCAGTTTAATAACATTAGGACCATAAACAAAGTAAGACCGTTATATCAAAGTATCATAGATGTCGCCACGATACCATTCCATAATTAAAATTAAACTGTTTATATCACATTAATAAACACGATTTTACCTTATCGTCTTCTCGATTTAACTAACATTACCAGTCTTAAACTAACTAATTACCCGATTTTCTAAGATCTCCAAGTGTGACGTTGTTTTTCAAATCAATAGTCTATTTAGTTTGAGACGATCTGTGTTCATTTTGACGAGGTACGAAGTCGTCTTATATATATTTTTTATGTTAACAGCCGACAAACGAGCAGACGAGCCACCTGATGCTAAGTGGTCACCGTCGCCCATGGACATCAGCAAGACCAATGGTATCACTGATGCGTTGTCGGCCCGGAAATGAGAAGAAGGTAAGAAAGAAATTTAATAACTTAATTTAAATAACTTTAAAATCACCGTTTCATATAGCTAATGACTAATCTAGTTCTCAAGGCATTTAAAATGGAAATAAGTATGTTATCTGTTGCAACTATGAACAGCTTAGCGATCCTATGGCTCAGTGACATGAGTGGGTTGGCTCAGCGAAGTGTTCTGTTTCAATAATTAAGATATTAATGTCGTAGGTAAGTACATAATTGATTAAAACTATTTGTTGTTACGTCAAATTTTCTGGTAAAAGATATATTCCGCAATATCTATCTATTTGTACCTACTTAATAGATATAAAATTACTACACGGATTTTCATGCGGTTTCCACTAATTAAGTGATCACGTGGAACTTTTAAGTATAGGGGTTAATAATAAAAATTAATAACGCCTGATAAAAACTAGTCAAAATTGTTTGAAATGCGCTACATGTACAGTTAACCTTTCCCAAAACGAAGCATGGATAATTTATTAATTAATAATTTTTACTTCAAAAATTATATTAGTATAATAAGTGAATGTAATGAGACAGCCCTGGGGAATTAAGTAAACATTTCTAGATTTTCCACTCGTGTCTCAAGGCCGTAAATTATAGTTAGGGTTGAAACACTATGTGCTCGAGGCTAAGATAAATTTATAGGTTAACTGGATAGCTGTATAAGTGCGTCTAACATTTATTTAAAATAATCACTTGGTAGGTATTTGTATTAATCAATCAGTTATTATGTCGTAATGTTAAATTGGTGTTTTAGATAACTACATGAAACCTAAATTTTATTATTTACTAAGATATGATACACTTCTGAGAGGGTTTTATTTAAGAGTACAATGCTGACCAATTGCAGGTTTAACAGGTTTCGTGTAACATTTCACTTAACAATCAATAACAAACCTGCTCGTACATATTTTGGAACAACAATGGCGCCGGCTCCCTCCTGTTGTATTTCGCTGGGCTCTGTACTACAGATAACGTATAAGCACAGAATCTATATTAATTAGTTCAACTATGATGGTAATGAGGAGTACTAGTGGGTTGCTAGCTCGCTAACTACCACACTTTGTAGAAACAACACTATTTTTTTTTTCATTTGTCTGTGTTACTTTAAGATGTTAAATTTATATCATCGGGTTTATTACTCATATTAATTTTAACATGTACTCACGATTTTATTCTTGATTTATACTAAATATTATCATTATAGTTAAAATGTGTGTTCATTTGTTTCGATCGCAATAACGGAGGGTCGTTTAAAAACGCTTCATGCCTCGGCGTTACCGATATCCATAGGTATCTGAGGGTAATATTTTACCATCAAGTGACCGTGGCTTGTTCGGAGTTTAGTTACATTACAAGGAATACTTAACAACATTGTAGAGAAACCACAACTGATTACCAATGTACCGTTACGGTGTTTTCTTTTATCCTAACAAAAATAATTATGTGTGGACCGTTCGCTATAATCGCTGAGCTTCTGGAGAGAGAAAAATAATTTGAAAATATATATAATTTATATCTAGCACAGACGTCGAATAAGAAAATATTTTTTAATATTTTGTGCATTGGGTGTAATGAGAGATAAGTCTTCCTTTGACAACCTTCGATCGATTTGGTAAGAATTAAAAAAAATACTTCAGTTATAATATACAGTCAATTATAATATATAATAAACAATAGATACTTTATATTAACAAATAATTAGATACAAATGAATACTTATTAATGCCGCGAAAGTCTGTTTCCCAGTAATAAGCTTAATGCTGGGTGTCAAGGAATGCTGGTACGAATGTTGATATATAGCCGTTATATATATTGTTTATATATTATTAGATATATGTAAGTATAGACAGTTATTATATATAAGTATTATAAATTATATATTATGTTGACAGATTGTTGCAAAATAGTTAGGCTCTAATAAAAAATGATATTTCACCAAGCAACGCCTGTTTTAATTAACTAATCAGGATAAGAGCTTTGTGTTCTTTGTCTCGTCTGATACAACTCTATTAAATAGCTTTCAAACCACGAGATTGTTACAACATTCAAGTATTAAAATACAGCATATTGACGAAAATGAATCAGCTCAGACGATAAAGCTCGCATATAAGGACTTAGCAGTCATTTCTTATTTTCTTCATCCATTCCTAAATGTTCACAAAAAAGTTATTTATAGTCTACCATCTGTCCGGCAGCCACATGTTTTGCTTTGATGACAGGTGACATGCGTCAGTGTTGCACAGGATAGCTTGCTTCGGATAAGCGTCGAATACGGGTGTTTAAAATTCAAATTAATTTAATAACTCAGGTATTTTGGTGATGCATTGCAAAGCATGTAAATTCACGTACTCATTGCATAAAGTTTCTTATAGAATTTATCATAGATTTCCTGTTGTAATTTCGCTTTAATAAACATTTATATCAAAACATTTTAAATGATTGTAGACATAAAGTATTAAATAAAATTAGGTGACTTTGTTTCTAAATAATATAATTACGTACGAAGTATAATTGGATGTTATTAAATTAATATAATTGCTGTAGGGCCAGTAAGTAATAGGGTCCTTTGCTTTTTATCTTGGCTTGTGATACCTCTGTTACTATGGACGTCCATAGGCAAAGCTGACACCTTATGATAAGGTGGTATATTCGTTTACCGGTTGTTGACATTAAAAAGATATTTCAAAGTAACGTGCGTAGTTAAATGTATTTGTCAGTAAACTCTATGAAATAAACATCGTGAAGTTCCCTATAATGTTCCCAAAGGTGTGATGATAAAACAGTTTTCTCACTACCTTTTCGACCGGAAATGGTGGTGGTTTCATGTTACAAGTAAATATTTAAAAACCGGACTTCAATTTGATTAAGATGAATTTCATTGTTTCATCTCCTATTTAAGTGGGGCCACACGCGATGTATACACTCTCAAACAAAAAGGTAATTTAAATTTTAACGCGGGTAATAAATCTGTAGTCTATACTAATGTTATAAATCGAGCGACAGTGTGAGTTTTGTGAGCTTGTATTCTGGATGGACATAGGTAATATATATATATATATATATATATTACTAGCTGTACCCTGCGCACGTTGCTACGCCACGAACTAAAATAAACAGTGGCGCCATCTGTCGAAAATTGGTCGTACCAACTCAGAAACCTTCGTGGGCTCATGCACAACAACTTTGCTATAGATCATTACATGACCAAATGCATAGTTTACGATTCTATAAAGGACATACAGACAAACATTCATTTTTATATATATAGATTTAGCAATGATGAATTTAATTTTTTTATACTATCTATAGATTAGTATGGATTATATTTACGTAATATCTACTAAGATAGATAATCGTTAGTAAGTTTATAAACCATTTATTTTGTAATTAAACATTCAGTTTTGGGGACGTTAAATACATGTTTGGGACGCTAGTAAGTTTCGGATATTTCATTGCTTCGTAACATCCCGCAACTTGTTCGGTGAAAGTGTAAGAACCAGCGACCACGGGGGACCTAAGTCCATCATGGGTTTTGAGAGTATAAAATTAATTACAATAGTATTATTCATGGTAATAAAGAATTAACATACATTTTTAATTGTAACGGATACTTACGATCGTTGTGTATTTTACCGATATTTTGATGCAGTTAAATGCATGGGAGGTACATACGTCCAGTGACTGACCATTGCTGGGCGAAGATGTCTGGTGATTATTGGGGAGGTCTGGAGCGTACTTTTCCGCGTCGTACTCTTCCGCCTCACTGCGAATTTCATTTCATTTCATTTAGATTATCATGTAAAGGATATATTTATTTTAGTTTTAATAGCTAAATCCATATTTTGCATCAAATATAATCTTGCTACATTTTGTCTATTATACTATATTTAATTTAACCCATCTTGTAATTGGGTCGAATATCGATATAAAGTCAAAAAATCGAGAGCATTCACTACAGTTATTACGTATAGTGACCAAAATATCTAGAAAGAATTGTCATTCTTATATATTGATAAAATTTCACATGTATGTATTTGAAGTGTAAAAAATTCAGTAAAAATTTTGAAGAAGATAGGTTTTAAAGTTTTAAGTTTTAAGTGAAGTTTAAAGGAAAAAGTTTATTGTTTCCTATCATAATTACAAGTACCTACTTAAACCTATATCGCAAAAAATTTGGATGTGTTAATACAACAGTCCATGTGTTATTATGCTTAATTTCATAATTCAATAATTAACAATTGTATGATTGAAAGGATAAATAGTAATAAGATTGCTAATACCTAAATATATGATCTTCGTAGAGTTTATGCAAAAGGCATAAAATAAAAAGAAATACTTAAAACGGTAAAATATTTACTAAGCAACACTAAGTTTTTAATAAACCTTGCAGTAATACACATAAATCTATTCACCCTCATTACCCCAACATTTCTATCTCATTACTACCCACAGCGACCTGTGGCTGCGTCTCTATTCGCAACACACAAACCCTATTTCTACCGGTAATTAACAAATCAATCCGCGTTTAATTCATATCAACTAATATTTGTGGAGCGGCCGGCCGAACGATATATATCTGTTCGACCGGCGCACACAAAGAAGCCATGCCAGCAGGGCGCCAGCCTCAATTATACCGGAGAGCCAAACTGATTCTATTTGTATGGTAATTCACTCATTACCACAAACAAAAAGGGTGGAGGGTTAAAATCTTCCAATTTATGGTTCGCTCCGAAAAAGTGAACTGAGAAAGGGTTAATGAATTTCGATTCGCTGGCAGCGTGGTTTTTCGATCGCCATTAGTTCTTATTGAGCTTATTATATGCAATGAGGTTTCGATTTCAATATTTATTTATTGTAATAGATGTTGTTATCATACCTCCAGTAAGCTGCTCTTCAAGATTAGATGTTGATTGTTAGATTTTGTTCGATGCGTTCGATGAGATTGGAAGAAACACTACAAGTAAATAATTTTGTATGGTCGTTGTAGAAAAAAAGCCGAATAGATTAATTTTCATGGCAATGCTGTGGGAAAACCAAAAAAAAAGGTAAAATAATAAACACGTAATTTATGGAACGACTGATGATAAAACGACAGTTTTCTTTTCGGATGCTGATATTATTTTTAAAAGTAATGATTGTAATATAATAATTGTCCCACTAATCGATATACTAAATAATCGAAATTATAAACGATAATCGTCCCTCTGCTAGGCTCGGGTCTCCTTCCGCAATGTCGAACACATTCGTCTAAGTTCATAGTCATTGTCTCTCAGATGTCATTCTCGAAACGAAGCGTGTCAGTTTGCTAGTACCAAATATATGGGTACTTGATCCCGTCAATTTACTATTAACTTTGTCGTTTAATTTGTTTTTCCTCGACTCTCCCCCAACAATACAACAAGATAAACACGGAAGCGGTACATTTTCTCATGGCTGTAAATTAAATCTGAGGGCGGCTCCAGTGAGCCAGCTCCGTCCGTTGGCTGTATTCTTCATGTTACTCAAAAAAAAAACTAGCCGTTCATAAATCCGTGTTTAATACAATATACAATTCATCATTTACATTTAGTTAGTTACGGTGTGCCGTAGGGCTGTCAGTTTTAATATAATGTTCCGGTGGACATGGATTTCAAATATATTAATAAGTAAATATTTGGGTAACTTAAGGATGTATATTATTATAATACCTACGTGATTTTATTTATATTTTTCAATAATTAACAAATACCATTATTATTTATTACTGAGTACAATTGAAATTTTTATTATTTATTTTACAATACGACCAGCAAACAAAATAATATATTCTAGAAAGTGGTATTTTGGCAACCTTATAAAATACGAACGACGTGGCCGCTCCATCCTACCGCTGTTTGATCAGTAAGACGCAAACTGTTGAATCAGTAAATAGATTAGTAGTCGATTCTTACTTTGTAACCGATACGGCGGCCGTACTTTGGTTTGGTTTGGAGGTTTTGGAGATATGCATGAAAACTGTGTCCTGGTGCGTCTACTTTATTAATCACTCGCGGCGTTATTCGCATTTAGTTGGTAGCATACGTGTGTAATGGCAATCTTTACCACGACAACAGGTGGCGCTGTAACAGCTTGTGTTAAAGAATATTTGAATCAATGAGCAACCGGCACGTCGTTTAATAAGCGTCGGTGTTCCCCACATATCCGGAGATTTTAACTCTTAATTGTTAACAAGGATATTACACCGAGAAACACCTTAATTTTGTACTTAGTTACATTTTATTAATTATTTGGTGCAAGCCAAACATTGTATATTTACCATTATTATAATTCTATTCTATAACATTGTATTAATATAACGACTTCAAACAAGGAGGAGGTTTTATGTTCGTGCGCATGTATTATTTTTTATCATTAGCTACATGTATATGTATATATATGTGTGTGTGTGTGCGTGTGTCAAATCAGGATACTTCATACGTACAAAGACAGCTCCAATCTCAAAACGTTAATTGTGACGTGGCACTATAAAAGACTTTTGGCTGTATTGGGGCGGCCTAGAATACTCCCCCCAATCTCTTGCTGGCAACACAGGGTGTGTAGTAAGAGGCGACAGATGCCAGCCTGCTTGGTGCTAGCGCTTTAAGTAAGGATTATATTATCAGTATTATTATTAAGTCATTAATATTATGCCTGGCTCACCTGGCTTACCATCAGGTGGCTCGTCTGCTCGTTTGTTGGCTATTGACATAAAAAGACACCTTTGTGGCATCAACACAAAGTTCATATTACATTTTTGTTTCTATATTCCTTCCTTTTATGCTTATTATATAAATATTTTTTAATGTTTAGGCTGCATTATTTTGTCTTTTTATATTGGAACTACCTATAGATGAAGGCTGAACTGATAATCAGTGTCGCTGAAGCTAGTATCTACTGTAACGAGGGAGTGTAGTCTTATTTTTGAGTGGCCCTTGCAAAATGAAATAATATTCTAAGTGTTGTTGTGTTTAGATTAAATTTTTTTCGTATTGCACCCACTATTTTATGGTGCCGTCGGTACAAATATCGGCATGAAATACAAAATACGTGAGTACCCGAAACTTAAAATTTAATTTTTTTAAATAAGGGAGTATAGACACTTTCGCAAAAAAATATCTTTAACTATTCACCAATCGACAATAGACGGCATAAAATAAATGTCTTTGTAAATTTTAATTTATGTTAAATGTTAAAATAACATATCGCTAAAACCTTACATTACTTCTGAAACTACGTTGCAATGTTTCCAAATTTTAATATAAAGTATCTATTTTAAGGTTTAATTAAGTTCATTCTCACTGAAGTGAGATGAAAACCCTTATTTGTTAACGTTAATACTTTCAAACCGAAAAACAATGTAAATTTAAGTTAATGGCACATCCCGAAGCGAACTACTTAAAATTCTTCTATCTAACTACGAAACGAATCAACTAAGGTGCAGGTGGTAGCCTTATCTAACGTACAAATAATTATACACGATATTTAGCCACAGTTTTTCTCACCACCCCAATAATTTACCAAAACAAATGTGCTATTCTCGCAAATTACACCCGTACCCTGTAATCGTTTCTCACCTAAATATTTCAGCGTACGGAACCAAAGGCCCTGTGTCCCCAATTCCACGGCGGTTCAAACCACCAACAAGTGCAAGTCACCGGGGTTCAATCAGCTCGCTTTGTTTCAGTGGTACCGCCGCCGGCGCCGGTACCCGACCAGATCGACCAGCGGCCGTTATGAACTTCTAACTGGCTGACGTTGTTCTGAAATATGTTTTTTATGTAAATAGCCGACAAAGGTTAAATAAGCAACTAGTCTAGTGGCTTGAACATCGGACACACTCACGGGAGACTTGAGTTTGAGTCCTACATGCGCTAAATTGCCAAATGTGAGGCACAGGAGGTGTAAAACATTGTGAGGAAACCTGCATTCCTAACAGTTCTCCCGAATGTTCTCAAACGTGTGTGAATTCTGAGAGTATGCACTTTTTTATGTACATAGCAGACAAACGAGCAGACGCGGCGCCTGCTAGAATGTGGTCATCGTGGGTTAGTAACACCAAAGTCAAAGGCATCATGGATGCGTTGTGCGCCAAGAGATAAAAAGAAAGAAAGAAAAAAGTACTGGCTTTTAAGTCCCCAGCCGGAACACGACGAGACGTTTGGCGGTTGACTCAAGCAGGAGGGTAGTACCTAGCCGGCAGGCGTCATGGAAAGAAAATAATACCAGTAATAATAGTAATTAATGAATAGTAATATTAATAATATAATCTTTACGCGAAGCTCTACCACCGAGCAGGCTGGCGTCTGTCGCCTCTTACGACACTTTGTTCTGCTGGCATGGGATTGGGGGAAGTATTTTAGGCCGGCCAAAATTTACTTATTGTTTACTTCAGTCGATAGTAAAAATGTCTGGCGAAATAAGGGTCGCACGATTGATTCCGGATCGAGAAACATTTTTACATTGCACAGTTCTTTCTGCAGTTGTTTCTCATGTCATATATGTGTGCGTGCAAACCAAACGCACTACATGGAATTCTAACTTGGAGGTGTAAGTGTGTGGCCGTTTATTTAATTATTAATATTACAGCGGGCTTGTTGACTGTCAAGATAAAACTGTATTGTTAATAATTATTATAAAATGGCTGTTACAGTTGCGCAGTGTATTGCACAGTCACCGCAGCACGTGTCCACGCCCAGTAATTCAATTTACATCGCCCTGTGTAGAAGTACTGTCGC
>PDGT01000025.1:615683-634446 GCA_003671415.1 Megathymus violae
TTAGAGCAACTATCAAACAGTGTAGTATATATATATATATAATATACTTACTATATGACGCTCTCTTACTCTCAGTTCGACTCGGAAATATCACTTGCACCGCTTAATGGATAAGAGTAAAGAGGCTACGAAGCCTCGCACAAAGAAGATTCCGAATAATATGAAACAGTTTATAATGTATTGTATTTCATTCTCTCGAAGACTAAATCCTATAGATGTATGCGTTTGTCTCTTTTTATTGTCGCTTTTTTGTTTTATCGAGTTTGAAATCACGAACGGTACTGAAGAAGTTTTACTTCAATATTGTTTGTATTATTTTTAAATCGAACCATAAAAATTTACTAAACATAATATAATATGTTTATCATGACGTCATCCTACTAGAATAATATCAAATTTAATTCAATATTATGTAAGGAGCATAGTAATTATATGAAAATTGATTGATTTAATAAAAAGAGAGCCATTAATATTAATCTTAAAGATAAAGGTAAAAATAGAACAAACGTGTTTATTTTTACCCTGTTAAATCGAAACTTTTTTAATGCTTTATAATTTAAAAACTAGGTAGTATCTTAATATCTCCCGGTCGCGAATAATGGTAACAATCAGAATAGGCGAAAAAATTAAGTTGTGAATCAAATCGAATTCAATAAAAACACCGATTGATTTATCAAAATACTTTTAAAATTTAGAACTAACTTCGACTTTAGAACTTTCTTCGTATTTTAAGTATATGGAAAGAATGCAATGAAGAAGATATAATGGATTAATGTAATAAATTAAATTAAAATCAAAAGTGACACCAACTTGGAACCCCGATTTTGATAATAAGCCACTGGTACTTCAAAGAATTAAATTTAGACCGACAGTACCGAAGTTCCGACCAATGTAGATGGATGTACGAGATGAATGGACTTGTGGATGGAAACGGATTATTTAATAGACATTCATTATCATCATTACAACCCATCAGTGGGCCATCATTGGGACGACCCACTGCTGGGCTCGAGTCTCCTTTCGCAATGACAAAGGATCAAGCCATAATCTGCCACGCTGGCCAAGTGCGGGTTGGCAGATTTCATATAGACCGTCACTCGCTAATTAGCTAACGTTGCTTTTACATTGTTTTGCACTTATGCACTTTTTCAGTTTATTAAATCCATTTCAATTAGCAACGGTTTTAAGTATATATTTTGCAAATAATCCTTCAGGTTATGGCCCTAGCATGCTTCCACTATTTATTTTTTTAATTTTTAACATCGTTAACTTTTTGGTTTATATTTCGAGTATTATCTGTAAAATAATTTGGAAACAGAACATTATTGAATGATTTTCATCGAATTTGGACAACCAGAAGGGTAGTATGTTAAATATGTTAAAATCTTAAAAATAACATATACATGTGATCGTCGCAAAATGATGCTATTTATGATGGTGGATATGAGACAATCACCCTCCAAACAACTTATCGGGCGCCATCTTGTTTGGAAAGCACGATAAGCCAGCCATTGCCTTCCAGATCTTCAGGGGATGCAGACGTGCCTTATCCAACTGCTGCAATCCAACAACATCAAGCTATTATACCGAAGCAGAATTTGTGTAAGCAAGCTTCAGTTATCCTACATTACCCGAACCAAATAAAGGAATCTTAACTGTTAATTTGTGCTGTGTCAGTATGATTTGTTGATGTTGGTATTATAACGTTAATATTATAATACCAACATATGTATATAAACATAAAAATGAAATATGTAGAATTGTGTATTTGTAGTATTATGATGATATTTATAATGACGGCATCAAACACTATAAATAAATTTGCGGTGAAGAATTGCCATAAAATCTAATACAATAAATAATGTTCATTAGAATAGAGACAGTAGAGGACAAGTAGACCAACTTAAACCCATCGGCTACACTCAGACATGACGTACATAGTATTGGCGTCATGATTCGATCCGCGACCGCAAACAATTGCGGATGAACCGAACGCTGGAGTGACTGATTCGTAACGATTGCGACCTAAAGGAAGTCGCGTGCCTCGATTGATCGCGTAATCGCCGGCGCAATGATCTGTGGACATTTAGTCCAAGAATAGAAGTAATGGCTCTCGCGTCACAGTAAAATATTTGTGTACACCCAATTTTACTTGGTGGTAACTAAGTAGTTTTGTCTCTATTTTAATAAATTTTGGCCGTATTGCGGCGGCTTGGAACATTCCCCCCCAAACCCATGCTGGTAGAACAAGGGGTCGTGAGAGGCGACAGAAGCCAGCCTGCTTGGTGGTAAGGCTTCGCGTAAGAATTATATTATCAGTATTATTATTTAGTCATTAATATTATTACTGGTATTATTATATTTCCGTTAAACTTGCCTGGCTAGCTACCATCCTCCTGCTTGAGTCAGCCCCCAAACGACTCGTCACGTTCCGGCTAGGGGCTTGAGAGTCAGAATTTCCTTTTTTCTCTTGGCCGACAACGCGTCATGGACAACTTTACTGTAACTGATGTCCATGGACCACGGTCACCACTTACCATCAAGTGTCTCGTTTGCTCGTTTGTCGGCTATTGACATAAAAAAAAGTTTTGCATTTTTCCTGAAGATACGTAAACAGGATATAAGAGATAAAATGCTATATGTGATTAGATAGACAGATTATTTGACCTAGTAGTTGTGGTATATAATGTTTGTAAGTATAGAAATCGCAAAATTGCTTTTTTATTTATTGGTCTCCTGGGAGAATTTTCTGACTAGAAATAATTCGTATTATACTAATTATTGTTTCACGTATTTTTTCTTGTAATTTTTTGTGTGCAAAAATATAACTTAACTAACTCCAATGCTCCGTTTCGGTTCCTAACATAGACATGAACTATCGTCTCGGCTAAACAAACATATTGTAAAAGAATGAGTTCGAACGTAAAGATCGTTCATAAGATCGCTTTTAAGATATACATAAAAGAATAGAATTTTAAATCTAGTGAAAAAATAGTAAACGTTAAGATAAACGGCCATGCTCACATCCCAGGACATGGACATACAAGTCAAGTTGTGAATATTTGTTGGTGTCACATATAGGTGTATCCGCCAAGATTTGTCGAGTCGGGAATCCAAAGCGGGAATTAAAATAAGGTAAACAGACCTTAAATTCATTTGAGTCTACATGCTATCATGTAACTGAATGTTTGATATACAATTTTGAATTAAATATTTAGTATTTAATTATTTATTTAAATCATTGTATAGTTACATACATACGTACTCTAATACGACGTGTCAGTTTCAAAGATTAGGTATTGCCACATAATGACATAATACTGACATTACACTGACTTACTTTAATATTATAATTATAAATTTTTGACTAACAATTCTGTTATTAAAATTTTCCGTTACAATTTCCCTGTAAAATAAGCAGGTCTATTAAGAAAAATATTGGTAAAAAAGTAATTTATCATACTTATTCTATTTACAGTACAACAGTACGAAGCAATGGGCCGTCATTAAAACCGCAAACGTTACTCTGGGTACTCATCCGAAACAATTACTGGACAGATCTGGGATTATTATTAGAAAGGAACTGTTAGCGGCGCATTAACCATTAGAATAGACTCGTTACCTCTCGTTACGACTTAGATAACCAGCGCAAAAAGTTATTGGCAAAATAATTTTCAGCTTTATGTAATTCTAGACTTCCTAGACACTTCCTAAGCCAGCGCTCGGTAACCTTTGGCGTTTACCTAAAAGCTTTTTATGGTTTGTGTTAAGTTGCTAACTGCGAGTTTTGGTCGGTAGTTATATAGGTGCGGTTACGTGCTTCCGAAGTTACCGGTGTCGCTCCTACTTATTATTAATCAATAATATTTAAATTGAGGGTCACATGAAGTTTCAGATTTCGACATTTGAATTGGCCATTAATCCCCCAACACTAATCCACGTTAAAGGAGTGCGGGGTAAACTTCAGTTACTAAGGTTCAACTGTAAATTACCAACTGTCAAAAGCAGATGAAGCTAAAATTAAATCTAATCTGTACATATGTGAATTATGCAAATTCGTGTCTCATTTATGTTACATGAATCTCGGAAGTCATAAATCAAAATAACTTTCCAATTCTACGGCGAAAACATCGAGTAAATAGATATTTTAGATGAAAACATTACAGCGGTTGAGTCAGGAATGTTCCTGAAATTTAATTTAAAAATTAATTATCTGTAAACTGTATTTATAAGTTTAACAAAATTATAACTGATCGCTTTTTATACATTAATATATAAGAGTAAAACTAGTATTAAGGGCCTTTAATAATGCAATTAAACCCAAAAAGATAATTTTTAGAATTTGCGTCTGATTGTCTGTCTGTCTGTTCGTTTGTTTGCGCTAAACTCAGAATTGGCTTATCCAATTTCATTACGGTTTTCACTAATGTATTGCAGTAAGCGTCAATTAATATTTAAAGTTCGTTTCATTTCAATCCGTCTACAAATAAAAAAGCTATGAATTAATATATATATATATATATATATTTCTAATTCACAGAAAGAAATAAACCCAGTGCTAGTTCTAAACGTAAGGTAGGTTCTGAAGCGAAGCGAGGGTAGTTTCCTAGTAGATACTATAGTTGTTGCTTATATAGCAGTTACACACACGCTTAATTTATCTGTAATAACGAATGCTTTATTGTAACACATTATAAAACCAAAAAACTTTTCCTATTTCTGGATATCAATAATAATATATTTTAAGCGTAGACTTGTTTATACTCAATAACATGTTTGTCACGATGACTGTATGTTTTAGTAGTATGTAAATTTTGCGGTCAATGTAAATAACCAACTGATGTCGTTGTCGGCGACTCCTGACAATCTGTAGGTATTATAAAATACAAAGTTGTAATTAAATATAATTTTAATTTACAGCCCCGTAGTTTGTTTGTAGATGTAAGTTATTAGGTGACATGGCGAAGGAACGTGATACCTTCCTTCGGCATAATTTGACACCCAGTAGGAAACCCTAGAGCAGGGGTTTAGTGTGAAAGCATTTATTTTGTGTATAAAAAAAAAAGTCTTCTACATCATACATATATTAAATTCTCTGCTTCTCTGTTCACCAAGACGTGAGATTAAAAGTACTGAGATAATTTTGACGTTCACTTTTAACTCGGTGTCATCATCCCACAGTCGGAACAATTAATATTATAAAATACAATGACTCCATAACCTAGTTGGTAGCGACCCTGCCTGCCGTGTAAGGGTATTTATTGTGTTCAAGTGAATAAATATAGACAGACAAATGTTTGTTCTCGACTCTTGGTGATTGTGATGTCTCATTTGTGTGCGATTGTGTTGCCCGCAATGTACCTACATACATATGTATATATGTATATGCTTTTTTAAGTTTACAAAGAAATACTGGACAATATTATATCGCAATCGCTTGATTGGGCCTGCATTTACAATTCAGTAATATGGTCATGCAGCATGAAGAATAGTACATAATTGCAGATAAATAATAAATAAATAACCGTTTATCCAATCAGACCCCCCGCAGTAGGATTCCTTGTGTTGCGGGTGGCATGGATATACACAAATATGACATGACACACACCCATTATCCGAGAGCAAATATGTATCTGTCACATAAATATCTGCCCTAGCCCGGAATCGAACCCGGGGATGGATAGCTGGTTTTGATGTGTACTTATTTGCCTTCAAAAATGTTGACTGCCTCTGTAAAATATAAAAAATGTTTACGATCTACATAGATCTTACTCAATTTAAATAGAATTTTAGATGTTTAATAGATTTTCATTAACTTGTTCATCTCGGTCAGGTTTAATAGTTTATTTAGTGCAAAACTAAATAGTATTTGCAATTTCTATTTAAGTAACTCCAGTTTTTACACGGTTTTGAAAGTCATAGTTATCTAGACTTAGTGCGATCTTTCGATAAAAACATATTTAAAAGTACTTTGTAAAAAGCAAAAGTTTAGTTTAATGGTGCTTCAATAAAAAGTAAATGCGTAAAAAGTTATTAGCTATATTACAGCCTATTTTTGTAAGTTAGATGCTACAGAATTAGTTTTTTTATGAAGGCGATTGTAGTTTTTGGGCAAACGAGCAAAATGGTCGTTGTGTCCGGAACACGGGGGCTTGAGAGCTAGTACTTTATTTCTTATCATTTCCTGGTCGACAACGCAACAGTGATACTTTTGGTTTCACTGATGTCCATGGGCGACGGTGAACACTTACCATCACGTGGCTCGTCTGCTCGTTTGTGAGCTATTAACATAAAAAAGAAATGGTAAAACGGTGACACTTACATATATGTGACCGCGCATTGTCAGAGGTTTTATTTAAGATTTTGTTTCCTCTAAGTAGAGCGACCATTGTAATAATAAGTGGATACCTATTTGATAATTTCGTTTGGGGGTATTGCGGCAAATTACACTTGCAAACTTTAACAGTTCTCTGGATTTACAATGTGTCTGTGACATCACCGAATAAAAGTAAGGTCGTTACAAGGGTCAATACAAATAATTTGGCTGCAATATAAGTAAAATCTTAGATATGTATATGTACAGGTAGCAGCTAACATTCAAAGGTTGTCTACGAGTAACAAGTTAAATTGTAAGTAAGTTACAATTTAAATTGATAATAATTTACAAGTTACAAAAATTAACAAACTAGACAATAATTTAAACTGGTAATTGATTCCAGGTATACTTTTAATCAATAGAAGATTTTATCAATACGGATAATAATGATGTGAACATAATTTTTATATAAAAATATTATCTGTATGTAGAATATAGAATCTATTATATATATGTAGAATAGTTTACAAGAAGCTTTTATACTTTAATAAATATTTGAAAGAGGTTGTTATGTTTTTGCTACAAAATAATTGTTAATCTTCGTTTCTTTTTGACATTAACAAATACAATGTTTGTGACGTGATTAATTGTTAGACTACATCATACAGGGAGTGTAAAATTGTGATGAATCATGACGAAGCTTCCTACGACTTTTAAATTAGGTAACATTCTGTACTTTATTTACTCAGTACACTGTTAGGATATTTTGAGGCTAATTTATTCATTCCATTAATTATTCTTTCGACAGGAAAAATTATAATGATAATATAATATTTTAACTTAATGGTATACCGGTACCTGACGAAAACCGAATGCCCTCGCGTTATCTACTGAAAGTCTAGACGCCATTTATATTGTCTGCCGAGACATTCCAATTTCAAACAAATCAAATCGTGTTCCTTTTAAATGTCATTTGTTTGTGGACTTCGGCGCGTGCCCGCTAATGGAAAGCTTTACCGAGCGATTCCTTCTCAAAAAAATTGTGGAATGGCACGAATTAACAGCCACGTTAGATTTTGAAACTTTAGTACGTCTATTAGAGTTTATTTCGGCTCACGTGTGTTCCTAAAATACGTCCTTACAAAAGATATTCGCGTTAACGTTATCAGCCAGCATTATTTGCTCGGGGTTTTCGATGTATCTTTTAACCTTTTATCGAGTTTCCAGAGTGTTTCGAATTAAAACATTAGTCGCGTGTTCCGAACGAGTTTAAAGTGTTCTTCGATTAATAACAATCGCTGGACATCGATATTTCATGAGTACCGACGGAATGGTGTATATTGATAGTTTTCTATTATGAATTCAATCAACATAAATAAGTTTTAATTTGACCGGTGGAATTTTGAGCACGGATCTGTTGACCGTAAACCGATGGTTAGTTTTTGTGGTTTAAAGATCAGTTGATTATGTGTTATCCTTTTTTGTCTGTATTTAATTAAATAGTTGATGGAATGAAACTGAATATACAGTTTTAAGTAGGTGTATAGTACCGATTGATAATATGTATATTAAGATAAATATTTCCAGAGAGTTTAATAAGATTTTAGTCATTTAAACGTCTTGGATAAAAATATTACCTGAAAGACAGAACTTAACTTTCTCATGTTTCGGCCGTATTGGCAGAACAGGGTGCCGTAAGAGGCGACAGAAGCCAGCCTGCTTTGATAGAGCTTCGCATAAGGATTATATTATCATTATTATTATTAAGTCATTAATATTATTATTGGTATTATTATCATATTCTCATTTTCTCGCCGACAACGCGTCAGTGATACCTTTGGTCTTGCTGATGTCCATGGGCGACGGTGATCACTTCCCATCAGGTGGTTCGTCTGCTCGTTTGTTAGCTATTAACATAAAAAAAGTTATACATTCAAATTCGTGTATATTTATAAGTTTATTAGAAGCAAATCAAATAAATTGAAGATATTTGAACATAACTGTACCTACGTATCGAATTATAAATGTTGATAGATGAAGAAATAACAGCCAAGATGAAGTCATTGTATTCAGATGTCTTGTCTTCTTGACTCTTGATTCCAAAATTTTATTTATTTATCATTTAATTTTCTTAGTCGTCGTTGGATAAAAAAGACATTTATCTTGTTTACAGTTTATGTTAGATGCTTAAGTTAAAATTCCATCCAACTTAAAATTTTCAATTGAATCTGGTCGATGTAAGCATCATATTTTGTAGTTATTTCAATTGTATATTCGTTAGATTTTGAAGAGTAAAATATCGTTGCATGTGTGTAATACGTTTGTTAAAAAATTTACCATTTTTTTTAAGACGAACCCATTGACTTGTCAGTAGTGACCCTGCCTGCTGAGGGCACCCTGGTTTGATTCCCGGTCGCATTTGTGTGAGAGATAAACGTTTGGTCGCGGGTCATGAGTATTTATGACGACATATTTGTGTACATCCGCAATACAAGGAATCCCCATGCGAGGGTGTGAGTGTGTGAATGTGTTTGGCTGTGAACTTATACCATAATTCTTCTACTCGTATCAATAAAAATCTGGAAAAATGTCACAATAAAACCGTTTTTATTTACTAGTATACAAATGTGTACCGTATACGTTCGTATTGTACATTTTGTGATGTATCATCATAGTAACGTGCAGTAAATTTTATTTATTTTGTATTCAGGTAACTTAGAAAATAAACGATGTTCCCAAAATGTTGAACAAAATTTGTTCGCAAATTTACGTAATTATGTATACGACGTGTGGAAGTCTTAGACATGTTGGTCACTGTTATGCTTAAACACGACATTCCGACGAAGTACACTTCGGCCGTATACGGAACCGCAGTTTTAAATCTACCTTTCCTTTACTTTTCTTTATTCTGCTATAATTAGTTCCACTTGAGAAATAGATATATCTGCTTTATATAAGTTACGTAAATAACGAGGCTATTTCAAATTCATTAAACTTGTTCATGATTTTTATTAATAATCTATTTTCGAACCCCTTTAACTTTTAAAATTGACAGGTGATCAATGGTGAATAATGTTAGACTTTGCAATCAAGTGAGCTTTATAAGAGAACGGACACAATTAATTATAATCATGATTAAATTAATTTGCTAATAGTTATTAGAGAAATTTTATAATAGCCTTAAACAAACCAATACTAGAGCGAGATCATCGTTTATGTCATTGAATTTACCAAACAAAGATCAACCTTGTTACCTTAAATTAAACCTTAATGTAGTATGCAACCAAGTCATGATGTCGGTTATATTTTAAGCAAACTCTATTTAAGTCATTAACATCCGAGGATAAGGTTCAAATTGCATTATAACTTCCGAATCGAGTTCTCGTACAATCTCCATCAAAGGTACCGCCTTATTAAGAGGTAGATAGCAATTTGTTAATATAACATTATGAATGGTGAAATATTTTATGTATGAATTTGTTATAAGATTGTGCATTAAGTCCATTTACTATGTAATTAAACGGAAGATAATTGGTTTGATAACATGCTAACAGTAATCTTGATGTTAGAGAAATTGATACGTTATTTTTGAAGCTGAATGGAAGTTTAAACCTTCGTTATTACGATTCTTTGGCGAATCTCAAAAGATCTTACGTTAACATTCTGCTACGGTTGATTGTGTAATTCTACAAATTAAATTCATATCTCGTTTTGTGAACAGATCGGTAGATATAATGATATCAATAAAGTAAATGTACTTTTTGACTGTTAAATTTATTGCAATATTTACTTAAGATTATGTTTAAATTTATTATAGTTAAATTAATTACATTAATTAGCTGTCTGTGTTTTTCATATGTGTGGTTAAATAATTACTTGCGCTAGGCGGTGTGCCGTGGCGGTTTAAAGAACAGAATGATAATTATAACAAATCTATATAATATATACTGGGTCGACCTCTGGACCTTTCGATTAAACCCTACACGAAAATCTGGATGGATTTTATTGAAACTTACTTTTGAAAAAAAAAATTACTTTGACCTAATATTATAATATATTTCATTATTTTTCAATACCAATAGGTAGACATTGATAGGGAGAACTAGAATTTCAATTTTCAATCAATTTAGAAAATAATGATTGCTTTAATAGTAGGTAATTCAATTTTGAATTATCAAGCTTTATTATTTATTTATTGGTCTCATAGTAATTCAATTTTGAATTTTCAGTACTTATATTGAAGGATGTCATAGTAATTTTGGATCATCTATCAAGTATGATTTTACTTGTAGGCAAATATTGATGCGTTAATTAAAATTAGGATAAACTTTTTTAACAACTTTTAACACTTGTAGACAGGTTTCACCAAACACATGTCAAAAATATCTACTATAATATTAATTACTATTAAAATTATAATATTCATATACACATGAAATTATATATTTCTGGTTTTTGTTTGATTAACGCTTTTGAAATATTTTTATTATCAACACATCCTATTACATTAATTAGGGAACATCATTCCAATCTGACGCATTAACGATATTATTTATTACACAGTAAAGTTTAAAAATTAATGACAAATCAACTTAACGAGACCGTAACTAGTGACGCCACCAAACTGAAATTAATTAAAAATAAACAGGAAATTCGATACAATTTCCCATACACAATCCATATGTTACTGTTAATGATAACGAGACGTTTATGACTCGATTCGTTGAATAGTTCGATATGCATAGCGGCTATCAATCTTGGCTGATATTCATTTTTGTGTTCCATTTTTGTTTAAAGTCTCTTTGTATCATTTTAGAGTTGTTTCGGTATCTTTGATATGCGTAGTTTCCTGTTAACTCAATATAACTGTTCATGCATAGTTCATGCATAGTTTCCTGTTAACTCAATATAAAGAAACCTGAAAAAATACTTAAGTTTTGTAAAAATTAAGTTCGTCACTAAGTGAAATGAAAAAAGTCAGTTTATAAATATGTCCTTAAGAGTTTTTTGCTGCTTTTTCCCTCGTGTTTGCTAGATATTGAATGTTATTATTTTCTTAAGAAATGGTCTAGTTTGACATTTTAAAAACGTTTACAAAGACCAGTTTCGAACGCATAATCTTTTTATTAACAAACATTAATTTGTAAGTGCATGACAAAAGGCAATGCGAATGAATTTCTGAAATGCCAATTAACTTGCAGCATTTATTATATAGAGATTAGGTTGAGAACCGCAGATCCTCACGATGGACATTATAGAGAATCGATTAATTTTTATAAACGTTAAGTCGCTCGTCAGCTCGCTCGTTTCACTAATCAATGTATTGCATCATAAACATTTAAGTTTATGTTACAAACATCAAAACGTTAATTTGGCAAAAGGTTTATGTCTAATATTAATGGTTTTATTTTCAACAAAATAATAATCTTTCCGTTATTAACTCTGGGATGTAGTTTCAAAAATTTTAATCAATTTTTTAAATTTATTTTATTAAACTATTAAGTAGAAAAAGTACAAAATTATGTAACATATGCTAGTTATGTATTTTTTGTTGATAGGAGGAAATGAAAAAAAATTTTTTTGAGAGGGCAAGCATTTTTTTTTACCACTTTCCCTGACCAGAGATATTACCTCAGGTACATATATGATAGAGATCCAATCTTTCCAGTCAGTTTTACTACATAGGGTTCATCATTTCTGTCCGATTTACAAGTCTCAACAAGGTAAACTACCTTCTTTGCGAGACGCGACAAATTCTGATGAGATAGAATATACTTAACTCACTGTGCGGGGTCGATCGCCCATATTGTACTGAAGACAATAATTGAAGGGACTTCATGATGGCCGAGTTATGCGAACTTAAATTTAAGATATATACTAGTAATAGTTGATATTGATGGCTTGTATCTATCATAAGTCAATAGCCAACACAGGAGTAGATGAGCCACCATACCGCTGTCTCTGGATATCCGTAAGCTTAAGCATCATTGCCATGATGCCGGCTAAGTAATCTGGAGCCCATATTTTAAAAGAGAGTTAAACAAGTTTGAACATGCTAGGTACTTAGATATCTTGCTACTAATAGCACAATTTGTTGAACGCTTCCGTGCTTTATGTTATAATAAGCGATCATTCCCAGTTATTCATTCGTATCACTCGGATTAAATAGTAGTTGTGAAGCCTTATCGGAGATTTTCGAGTGGCATAAAAACTTCCGACAATTGGGTTGGTCACCCCTTCACCATTCCACACCAGAGCAACGCGATGGAATATGGTGTAAGTTCCTCAATTATGAGGAGGGACCAGAACGCTGAGTGGGCTATATATATGTTGTTTTCACTTGCCGTGTTCGTAATGAAATCACTTCGGTCAGCCCATATTATTAAATAAATAAAATAAATAATTTCGTCGTAACTACAAAGCCTATTTAATTTAACGTTGGCAAATTGGTTTTAGCGAGAAATTTGGGTTTTACTTTAATATTTATGTGACACTGTCTACCTTACAAAAAATTTTTAAAATATTATTTTATTAAAATACATTGATATTCGATTACTCGTTATATGAAACACAGCAAATAACAAGTCTGTCACATCATATATGTACCAACTATGAAATAACAATTCGCGTGGCAATAGCAAATTGATTCAATATCGAAACTATTACACACACTGGCACATAAAACCGCCTCGTATTAAAATAACTTAAATGAAAACGTCTGGATGTCGAGCCTCGCACAAAACGTCTTTATTCCCTTGCGTTATTTACGACTGGCAATAAACTCGTGTACCTAAAGATCGGTGTATAAAAGTTAGGCCGAATGCGCTTGCGTCTGAGTCTGGGTGCACTAAAAACACAAACACGTGCAGTGAAGATCTTTTCGATTGACCACCATATTCGATAAACATTAATATGTAGACTTTAAATGTTCGAAGTCATCAATGCCTCGTGTCGGATAAGTAAATCGATTTAGATATAACAGCAATAAAATACCAAATTCGATATGAAAACGAAAATTGTATTGAAATTTCATTATGCCGCTAAACAGACGACCGCGGACAGTTTTTAAAGCTTAATGAGTAAATATTAGGTTTCTAATTCAAGGGAATCGTTTAGGTACGTCGATACATCAGCGGGGTAGTCGCATCACTAGCGCCGCGGAGGTCGTAAAATGTTTCGATATACGCCATTATCATCACAAAGGACTTTTGTAATTGTTTGTCAAATAAATTCTAATAAAAAATTGATGTTTATTAAATATAATTTCGAAAATACCAGTAACGCTGGTTGGAATTCATGTATTTCTGATAGCCATAAACGAAGAAAGAAAGAAAAATTATGCTTTTTAGTGCCTTTTTATGAACACTCCTTTGTGTTTTGAATGCCAACGCGTATTTTACAAAATGGCTCATAAATTATTGTGTTACGATATACTAAATTGAAGGTTTTGTATTAGTATTAAACAATTATCACGCATTGAAGGTATAGTTGGAAACATATTAGTATATTTTACACTATTTTGGTTATTGTTACAACGCCAAGTAGTTTTAATGATAAGAAATTCACTTTGTAATAAGCTAGTGAGAGTAGAACGACCAGTAACACGATTTATTATGACTTTTTGTAAAATTATGTATTTATTTGTGAATGTTTCCTAAATTAACAATAAGTCTCTTTAACCATAACTTACAGAATGCTATTAAAACAATAAAATATACCATCAATTATCTAGTAACAAAGAATAATCATTAATGATAATGAATAATCGTTATAATTAATTAAGAACACTGCTGGATACATCGTGGAACTGTGATATTCAGAATCTTAAAAAAAATTTAGACAATCCAATAACAATTACATATGTATTAACTTGTAATGAAATATTTTTTGACATGTACATAATCACGTACATGGTTAATAATTATTTTATTGCTATTAAATTATGCGGAATCGCGTAAATTACGGCGGACGCGAGCATTACGTATCGACCGTATCCTCGAGGTCACGAGGGCGTAATTACGCACGTAGCGCGCATCCCTTCACCGGCCTCCGACGAATTAGCGATGGCGGCTTGACTCATCTGGGATGGCTCATTATAATTTATTTTACTATTATTTTTGTTTATTATAGCCGTGCTACTCCGAAAAGTATAAAATCTCACATTCATAGTTCATATTCAACCATAACTTCACTCCTTTGTATAATTTCATCAATCCTTAATGCTTAAAACGTCAACAAGAAGTAATTTTTTTAATCTTATTATTTATGGTAGACCATAGATTAAAATATTTTACAACATGATAAAAAAAATTGTACTAATGGCAGCAGATTAAGAGAGACCAGAGTCTATCTTTAAAAAATGATTTATTCAGATCACCTGTATACTTTTATAAGGACGAGTAAGTATAATGTCTATACGGTGAAACTATCTATACATAACATAATATTATAACTGATCGCTTTCTGTACATTAAGGATATATGAGAAAAACTATTAAGGGGCTCTTATTAACGCAACAGAAAATTTTAATATAGTATGCTGTACTGAATACGAGAGATGATAAGAAATAAATCCTCTCGTACTCCATGCTTTGGATTCTGTTCGATTCGACTAAGAATATTCAACAACGAAGTACTTATTTTCGTCTTATTTATAAAAAGTGCAAGGGTCGGCTTTCCATAATTTATATAATGTCTTATTTTGATAAAAGAAATCCTCAAATAAGCCTTTAAAAGTAAAAGTATACATTTTCGCCTGATATCAACTTTTTTATGCATTAAGCAGTGATCCTAATTGGTTAATGCCGTATGTGTCTATTGCCAAACAATATAGTATCGACCGATAGGAAAGCTTTGGCCCTTGCTGAAGGACTCTATGTCATACTACCGATGGTACATTGATAAGGGATATTGTATTAAAGTTGATAAACCAGGTGAGATATAGTTAGCAGTCTCCTGAATCTATATCTTATATTATTAATCTCTATAGATTATATTATGAATATTATTTTGGCTATTCATATAAAATGCGGTGGAGGACCCCATAGCCCAGTTCGTAGTGACCCTGCCTGCCGAGCGAGGGGTCCCGGCTTTGATTCCCGGCCGGGGCAGACATGGTGACAGATAAACGTTTGTTCTCGGATCATGGGTGTTTGTAATGTCATATCTGTGTATGTCCATGCCAACCTCAACACAGGGAAACCTAGTGCGGGGGCGTGAGTGTGTAAGCGTTTATTTATTATTAATAAAACACGTGATTAAATTATCAATTAGGGTTTTATAATTAAGGGTTAACGTCGAGACCGGGTTCTTAAGGTCACGCAAATGACGTAACTACGTGCAATTATAGTGCATCCTTTCACTGGCCTTTGATTCAATCTTTACTATGATAAAATTAGATATCCAAGAAGCTTTTAACGGTTAGATTTGGAAATAAAACGGTTTTGAAAATATATTTTTAGTTTTTAGACATTTTCCAAAAACGTGTTTCCACTGTCAAGGTTCTGTACGTCTGATTACAACATTGGGTCACTCAATGACGAAAGTCAAATTTTACAAAAGGTAAATATGGATAAATAAATTAATAAATATACTGCATATAAATATGTTTTCAAGATAAAAGTTAATGGGCCCAATAGAAAATCAAACACTTTTCACGTACGGCTTACCAAGTGGAAAAGTAAACATTTATAGTTACATAATAAAAAAAAAATACATATATTACATTACATGAAAAATATTAATAACGATTATTCCGTTTAAGAAAATTCGAAGTTTTAAATTCTGTAACATTTTAATATATTTAATTATTCATACAGAACCATATCAGTATAAGGGTATTGTTCGGAATTGAACGGTTAGATTATAATCTCAAATTACTCAAAAATTAAATTAAATTACTTCTGGTATCAACAGTAAAAAAAACATAAAACTGGATAAAAATAAGTTTATTTACTTTTTATTTATACTAACAGTAACTTGACTATAATTATAAAAAAGTAACATAAATAATTATTGGAGAAACTTAATCTATTATGTACACTTGTATTATTACTGTATATTATTGTATTAAAAGATTATAAGTACAAGGCGAATTATACATTGTATAAATTGATTTTAAAACAACAAGGATATTATTTACTAGAAAAAAAAATTGAATCGAATGTGATAGACAAAATTTTTTCACAAAATAATGGATGATATGTCATAATTCAATTGCTTCCAATATTTTATAAAAAATAAAGACATTATTTATATAACTAATAATTCATTTGTATGTACATCTAAAAAAATATTTATAACACAAACACAAAATGAAGTTAACAATAAAATTAGCCAGCTATATTAAAACCATTTAAACGACTCCCTAAATTAATAAAGTAGATAATATTGTTTGCTGCAGAACTTAAATGTGACTATTGATATAAAATTAACACGAAATAAAACTCCAAATTAAAATATTAACATATTAAATCGGCTCTTTGTCTCAGGAGTTCCAATCTGAGTTCATGCTCTCTTGCCGCTAACCGCAAAGCAGCAATACTTGATGTTCTTACATCCTCAGGTTGTGGAATACTTTCACATCCGGGCGAGATCGGTGGTGAGATAGACGGTGCTGGTGATCGGGCTATCTCGGGCGAAAGCCGGGGCGGTTCGGGTGCGGCTAGGTTGGCGAACAGAGAATGGAAGTGAGCGGGTGAAGTAGCGTATAAGGGAGCACCGAATAGCGGAGGACGCGACAGCGGTGGGAGATATTGCGCTCCAAATAACGGTGTGCTGGCATACCTGTTAGAAAGAAGCATATATTTTTTTTAATTATTAAGTGATTTATCATATAAAAAAGGAATAGCTACATAGTGTCATATTTTTGTTAATAACAAAATTTAAAAAATCCAAAGAATTAAAGAAAATCAGTTATTTAACTTTTTATACATCTTTATGTATTGCTAAAATAACCTGTTATAGTCCAATAATTAGTCGATACTGTCTGAAGTGGATACAATTAAATTGTAATACTATATATATTATTATTTTATCATAAAAATGCCATCAATCAAATTAACTCGGAATATTTAAATATGGCGACGGATTTCATATGAAACATTAAGATCGCTACATCAAGGTTCATCTAGGTATTAATGTTAAATAACTATCAATTAATAAATAACTATATACAGCGTTAAATCTTAAAATGACTTTATTATTTTACTATATTCTTAAACTTCTCTCGGGAAAATATGTTTAATACCATTCTAGTTACCAATATATAATTATTCCGTTTGAATCGTTTACCTAAAGGAAGCCAGAGCGCTGTCAAACGGTTTCCGCAGGCCGAAACCGAGTTGTGACAAAGGGTGCGGCGGCACAGGCAGCGCCGCAGGCGTGGGTAGAGGTTGTCCCGCGCTCAAGTACCCGCTGTAAGGATGTGCATGTGGCCCCACTTTCTCCTGTTTCCGCCACTTCGCACGCCGGTTTTGAAACCATACCTTACGGACAAAGAAATGTGTTTAAATATTTGAATTTGTTATGTTTAGTTATTTATTTTAGGATTACCAACATAAGAACAGATGACAATATCGCACACCCAGATCTAAACAGGTAATAACTCAAGAAAACGCTTTTTTCAATAAACACGAAAAACTGTTTTCTGTGTCCCTATGCTTAACAGCAACGTTTTGTTTGTTTGGTTTGGTTTATTTATACACAAGAATAATTATCTAGTAGTAATTTAGTGTTATATACACGTTTTAAGGCTAAAAATAGATTTTTTTTTAATTATTTCCCTGTTGCTGATCAATGAATAAATATTTGTTATACTAATTTGAGTTGAGCCTGTGTTAGTTAAGTTAACTTTCTTTTGAAGAGGCATCATGCAGTAAAAACGCAATGATATTTTGAATTATTTATAATAAGTCCAATTGTCAGAGTGCGCTATGATCACCAGTAAGAGTATATTTGTTGAAATAAAATAAAAAACAAGATACTGCAGTCAAATCAATATTATTTATTAGTACTATTAATATTAGTTGCAATAACTACTGTCAGTGTCATAAACCCAAATGGGTCTTAACTCTTAAACAAAACATAAAATATATTGCTAGCTAGAAAAAAACTTTATTAAATGCACTTTTGAATCATTACAATCATGTTTGTCGTATATTGATTAAGTCAAGTCTTAATTCAGTTTAGGTAGAATAAAAAACACTCACCTTTTAAACTTCAGTTATCACCTTTTAAACATAGGTTTAATCTTATTATCTACTTATTATCGCACATAGAAAGTCTTACATGTTACATAAAACAATATCTCTTACTTATATTTTGTAGTACGTACTTAATACTTTAGGTGATTCACTATAATGAGATCTAATGAGTTAAAAGTATTTTGGTAAAAATAATGCACTTAATACATTTTTTATAATAAAGATCATAATAAGATTTTGGTATA
>PDGT01000025.1:634599-682973 GCA_003671415.1 Megathymus violae
TAATGAGTTAAAAGTATTTTGGTAAAAATAATGCACTTAATTCTTAATATCGCTAAGAACATTTTTTATAATAAAGATCATAATAAGATTTTGGTATAACATTCTTATCAATCAAATCTTGAATGTCTTTTTTCTTTGCATCCGATAATGCAATTTTTTCATTGTAGGCTTGAGTTAACCCAATTGCAAAAGTCGCCTGATTTATGGATACTCCAGTTCCTCTTGTGCGTGCCCTCTTTTTCACACACACATCTTTATAAGCTTCTTCAGCAAATGATGTTTTATAAAAAAACTTATCAGGATGTTCTTTTTCGACTTTAAGTACCTTAATGTCATGCCATTTAACCTGATTCTTTTCCTCATCTACATTAAAACTCGTGCCCCACGATTCCTGTGATACTTTAACATCATAAAATTTATTATAGGTCATTTCAACTATTTTGTAAGGTTTTCCAGTCTTCTTTGCAGTGGTAATCAACGTTTTATATTGTTCTGGTATGTAAATTGGACCCGACTGCAAATATCTTTTGATTTGCCTTTCAATCACACTATGTACGTTATCTCCTTCGTTCTGTGAATGACCACGGATTAAAAACTTGTGAGTAATGGACTTAACTGGCATTTTATTGATGGCGTAGGCATAGGCAGATAAAAGAAACTTATTTTTTTGTTGGCCGCCACAATTATCTGAATAGAAAATGACGTCAATTTCTTTGTTGGGATTTTCTTCTATCTTTGATTTCATGTAGTAAAGTACGCAGCTACCAATTTCAATGGCTCCTCTTTTTCCCTCTGTTTCATCCCAAAAATAGCATAAGACATCTTTTGCCCTTAAATCGCTGATTGTAAAATTAAAGCAGTTGATCCTGGATTTATAGAAAAACAAGGATATTTGTCCTTTTGGAAGCTGCAATAAAGCCTGTAAATCGTAGACTGCGACGATTGTGCCATTTGTCCTATTTTTGTAATTTTCTTTTTCAGTCCTTGCTAAATCTTTTTCTTTTAGATGCTCTTCATATTCCTGGATTAGCTTGCTCTTTTCTTCTTCGTTTGAATTCTTGTACCTATCACACAAATCGCATTGATCTTTCTTCGGTACGAAGAAAGAAATGTTAATTTCGGTATTGAATATCCTGGTGAATGTAGAAGTTGTAACAACCGGTAGTCCATCCTTTTCACGAAGTTTTTTATAGTCACGGTAGATATCTGCTAATGATTTATCACTTACTATATATTCTCTTGTGGTTTGGGCTCTCAAATAGTGTGATTCGATCCGAGGAATAGAATTTATAAAATCTTTAACGCTCTGTCTAATTTGTGGGTCAATAGTTGGATGATGATTGTGTTTTCCCCTAAAATCGGCTTCAATGGTACCTGATTCTGTTTTCTTCAAAAGTGCTGTTTTTATTGCTTTGTTGCTCAAATCAAGAGTGGATTTGAAAAATGGCTTGCATACTTTTATTTTTGATCCGTTAATCTCAAAATAAAAAGCATTGTTGAGGGCTCTGAAATTTTGTGTGCTTGAGTACCGATATTTAGGCTTTATTTGTTGCGAGTGACGTACTATGAATTCTCTTTGCCTTTCAAGATCGCTAAGTGCCCAATATGCGTCAAAGACCTGTTGTCTTGACATCTCGTCCACTTTATCTTTGCATTTTAGGCGACATTTGTTTCCACAGGGTGCTCCAACCTTTCTTTGTCGTATAAGTTTCTTAGATTTTGGCAGGGACTGGTAAGCTTTGCCAGAATTCCTCAGTTGTTTCGCGATTTTTGACTTCCAAGTTGCTGGTTTGCGTTCTCTCTTTTTATCCTTTTTTTCGATTTCAATGCCAGTTTCAGGAGTCATAACATTTTCCGGGCCTACTTGTCTGTTGTCATCTTCTGTATCAGACGAACTTGAGCTGCTACTGCTGCTACTGGTGGTGGACGAAGTAATCGATGATGATGAAGGTACGACCTTAGGTGGGATTTTATTATTGTTTAATAATTGAAAATTCGGATTCTCATCTGAGTCATCAATATCACTTTCGTCGCTCCGGATCGGTGAAATATAGTAGTTAGGGGCAACAGAATTTTGTTGTTTGGAAGTGATAAGGATAGATGTATTAACCGGTGTCAAGGCAGCATGAGTCTCTGTGGATGAAACTTCATCACTTAGGGATACCTTCAAGTTATCTTCTTCGGTTGCATGTTGAGTAAAAGTGATAGGAGCGATATTTTCTTTATCCCGTTCTTCTACCATATTTACTAAAAATCGCCCGCGTTGCATGGTTTTCCTGAAATTTAATATTGTTTATTTTACTAATTTACAGTCATGTGCCTAAATCGATTTGGAAAGCCATTTTTTATCTCTTAGCTTTGTTGTAAAATATGTTTATTTGTCAAAAACCATCTAAAGGGACTCAACTTAAAAAAATAGCAGTAAAAAGGAAACAAACTTTGTTAATGCTAAGATAAATATCGAATTGTACTGAGACCCAAAAATTACAATCACCAATAACGAAATAAGTTAAATATTGTTAATTTTTTACAGAATAAAAAGAGTTTCAACTATTACTCAGCAAAACAGGTGCAACTTGAAAATCAATAATGTTTCAACAATATGGTAGCAACTCAAAATAAAGTATAAAACTTTACTCACCTTACCAGCAATACAGCTTAACTCAAAATGTTGTATTGATTTATTCAACACTAACTATCTAAAAGGCGACAATTCAAAATAATACTGCTTCAAATTTTAACCAAACAGGTACAACTCAAAATAACTCTAAACTTTTTACGAAGGACACGTGCACTCCGCTTGTGATTTGCATGGCAACTAGCATCGTTCCCGTTTAGGCGCGGGGGGAGCTGGCTCGCTCGATCAACAAAAGGGACTGTAAGCGCCGTCTAGCGTTGAGTTCTTCAACTATTTTTAATTCTGTTTTAGTGGTTAGATAGGTATCCGTATGGGAAATTAAGAGGTGAGCTTAACTCAATCAAACTGATTTTTGAGTCGAGTTGATTACAGTAGATATGGACATTATTTGAACTGTTATTACACTTATAGCTAACCACAGCGTGGCATGTGTTACAAAAATTATACACAAGTTTAGTAATAATAAATAATATTCTAAGATTAAATAATTATATTTGGATATTAGTAATATACTTCTAAGTTGTAGGCACGTCAAACTTCATAAGCTTTGACTTAAAATTGGCGAGTCTATCGAAATGGATATCAAGGTCCGAAACTTTATTTGCAGTCATTGTACAGGTAAAACCACGGGTGAGTTTATGTTACAAAAAGCTACCTAAAAATTACACAATGTACAAATAAAAGTGCGCCTCGCATGTTCCAGCGAGTAATATTTGCCAAGCAATATTCTCTGGTATTATTTTCAAATATCCCATAGACTGAGATTACACAACCATGAGTATTGTTCTAGCGTTTTAATATTATACAATATGAAACATTTGATTTAATTAAAATATTTATTCAACCAAAATAGAAACGTCACGCCAAATATACATAGAAATAAGGGTTAGCGTTTGACACCTTTCAATCTAGAGTTACAATGTCTGACAGATAAATAGAAAACTGTAATTACTATCTAAAAGGGCAAGCATTTAACTGACATTACTTGCAAAAACTCCACTCAATCACGTCAAGAAGTTGATATATCACCTAATGAAACTTGCAATGTTAAGCTTAAGGTAACCTTAGCGGACGGATAGAAATAAACATGAATTTATAAGGATTTACGAGAAATCAAGATGGAAATACCAATTTTTCTATCTGCCTCACTAACAGCCTATTTTTGACATTATTTTTAAAAGCATAAATTTTTTAGCGTTGAATTCACCTGTTTCTAATTAGAATTCTGTAGATAGGACACTTTTGATCTACTGTTAACTATTATTTATAGTATCCTGTGTTTATTTAAAATTTATTTATTTTTGTTTGTATAGACACAAAAACCATTATTATCATCATTAGGTTTAGAACAAAACAAAAACGGATTTTCATTCGGTTTTTATCAATTGATCGAGTGCATCATGAGGAAGGTTTAAATGTATGTTATAAGCATGAAAAATATTTAAACTACCTGATGATGACAAATAACAACTTTTCGCGATTACTATTTGAACACAAGCGTCTTGTTTGTCCAAGCGAACCGAGGGCACGTTATATCTATGTATACTAATAGTATAGAGAGAGAGTGACCTTGTGTGTGTACGCGACAAGTAATTTCTGGAACCACGACATCTATTTGAAAAGTTCGTTTACCATTTGAAAGGTACATATCGTGTATACATATATTCCTCTGATGATGGTATGATTATACTTTCATAATATCTATTACCATAGATTATTGATGAACCTAACACACATTGATATACAATTCTGTGTAGGCGTTCTGCAATCATCTAAATAATACTAATTGAAATAAATTCGTGTAATCAATTTGACGATTCTTTTAATTTCACTCCAACCGCCTATTATAGAGACGCCCACGTCGAACCGAAGAAATGGAATGAAATAACAAATTATATATTGTAATTAATTTTTATTTAAGGACACAGTAATTACATATCCTTCTATTACCATTGTGTTGCCACCAAGAAATACACAAATGGTCATTTAATTTCTCAGTAGATATTATCTGGTTCAATCAGCACTAACCTGGTAACATATAAGTATATCGGAATCATTTGAATTAATGTAACAAAGTATCACAATTGTTTTGTTAACGTTGCTACAAAGATATTTATTTGAAAATTTCAATAGGGACAACGTAATGTAATGTAAACAATAATTGTTGGATTGTGAACATTTGGGGAGTATAGTGTAGAGACAATATAGTGTGAATGTCTGTTTCCTCAAATCTGTATGTGGGCGTGACGTATACCATTAGTCAAGTTAGTCACTGCGCACCAAACGACTGACGTACGCGTGCGCTAGGCTGCGTTATATTTAGTTAATAAAAAGTACTCTCTTATGCTTTGGACTTTTCATACATTTCCTTTGTGGTAGAAACTCCACCGTAGGCCGTACCCACACCCACCCAAGATAACATAACAATAACTCCACAATTCCGTAGAAAAATACATGTTTGTTTTGAAACGAAATTAAATAAAATAAAATTTTATTCGTGGTTGGTTTTTACGAACACTTCTCGAAAAATAATTTAATTTTTTAAATCATGCCTCATTAAATTTGCGTTTTATGTTATGCTAGGATGCAGATGCCGACTGACTTCAAGGACCTAACGTCGGTTTTTCGATAATAATTATGTGCGCCGCAATTTGATAACTACCCACAAAGTAGGTCAATGTATTCTGTTATTGTTTTGCAAATCGTGCGTCATGGTAATTTTGTTTATTACCTATATGAATATTGTAAAGAGACGTCGCATTCTGTGAGTTTGTATATGCGGTGGTATGTAGGGTACATTAATTCATATGGACACAGGCTACATATAATGTCCGCAGGTTCATTCGTAAAGTTAGTCATTGAACCATTTGTTAAGTATTAAATGTGCACGTTTTCCGTGTTACCTGACTATTGTATGTTAATTAAGTTGTGACCCGTATAGTCTTTTTAGTTTCTATATTCTGGCTAATATTATTTTTCTTATGAGCCACCATTATTTGAGTGCTGTATACTACTTATACTCAGTAACAAAATTTACAAACAAAATTCAGTAACATCTATTCAAAATGGGACTAAAATATGTAACATATTGCCCCTCAAAGTCTGTATTGTATTTAAAATGGAAAAGCTCAAAATGAAAATTTCTGTAAGCGAAAGTAATAATTAAAATCTGTCCATTTGATCGACGTGTTCAAGAGATTTAAAAAAAAATGTAACAGCACTCTTCAAACACAACCAGTACAGTTTCTAAAGGCATGTGAAAGTTTTAACTCGTTATAAATGTAAATAATTAAATACCTACTTTCTTCTGAAAACCTATGCACAACGCCTCTTTTATAAGCATGCAGAAATATTTTTACCAAACGCAAGATTATTTGATGTATCTCTCATCTTGACAGATTTAGCAATTACTGTTAATGATAGGTGTCAGATGATCCCACTAAATAAAGTCTTCTCAGTCCTCGGAATCATGTGAATCATATTCACAATAAGCTAATATGACTACAAGGTATCAATAAATATGCCTTTTCTAAGTCAATTCGCTTTACCGTCTAAGGTTACATCATCACTTACCATCAGGTAGGATTTTAGTCAAGCATTGACTTATAAAAAAAATTTAAAAATTACCTCATGCAAAAGTGATACTTTTTATATGAAATACAATATATTTTTTTATTTATTATACAAGGAGAGAGGAACATGAAACAGAATTATATGTACATTAATTTTTTAATTAATGACATTTGCTTCCGTTATAATGACTACAATTTTATTTAATATAATTTTTTTTATAAATATTTTTTACATAAACATTTCTTTGATATAGCGGTTATTGGATAACTCAATCCTTCATGAGTAAAATTTCAAACATTTTCCGACCAAAACATTACAAGAAAATCGTGTGCGATGGACGCACAGACACACTCGCGAGTGACTCTACATAAGAGTTCCGTTTTTCATGAAATGTATAGAGCATTTAAAAGTTTACAAACCCTCATAAATTAGTTTTATTACGGCGCACACAAACTTAGATAAATGTGTTTGTACAAAAAATACATTTGGCGAGCAATTAGACAGATATGGTTTGATTTCTACAATCTATAAATGGTCAGTCATTAATAAACAACACGATGGCTATCAAATTGAGGTTTCCAGGACATTAATTTTTAGTCGATTTGCAATATTTATGTAACGCAATGCTAATACTAAATTATTATGGTAGGTTACGTTACCGAAACTGTCAACGAATAATTAACATAATACAAACATTAAACATTCATTCAACAACTTACTTACTATGATATTTTATGAAATGTTTGGGGGTTTTATCAATAAAATTAAACGAATAATTTTAATGTATATTTCTTTGACGTTTTAACATAATGTTCAATTGTTCGGTTAAGTTTAAAAAAGTTTTACAAACTTTTTTTAAAGTGTTAATATTAGATTTGAAGTTTCAGTTAATTTTAACTTAAACTTAACTATAAACAAGAGTTCCTGAGATTTGTCAATCATACTAAATTCATTAAGTCGAATTGATTAATTGTAGATATATCCCAAGTATCAGACCGAAATAACTTTTCTAAGAAGAAATTATAACTTATTTAAAAACAATCGTGGGTAGACTAGAGGTGTTGTTACAGCTAAGCACACTCTTTTGTTGATTAATTTTAAAGAAACGTGTATTCAATTATCCCTTACACCAATTTAATTACATTTTTATTAAACATTAACATTTAACTTACATTCGCGGTCAGCCTTGGAATTAATGGAAATGTCCGATTAATCAATGTTATTGTGGTATCATTATTTTACGTACAAGGGTTCTTTAGACGCTTTGCTCACCTAAAGATATAAGGATAACATAAAGTTCTGTTCTAACACAGAGGGTAACTAATTTTTTTTATTTTGATATTAATGTAAGAGTGCATACACTTATATTCACAATTATTTTATCATTAAAGTATTTTGTAAATATGTTTATGCAGGTGTTTTATTTTTATTTGCTTTTAATCTTTTTGAAAACGTGCTTTAACTTTAGCTGTATTTGGGTGGCCTACAATATTCCCCCCAATCCCATGCTGGCAGAGCAGAGTGCCGTAAGAGGCGACAGAAGTCAGCCTGCTTGGTGATAGGGCTTCGCGTATGGATTATATTATCAGTATTATTATTAAGTTATTAATATTATTAGTGGTATTATTATCTTTCCGTAAAGCCTGCCTGGCTAGCTATCACCCTCCTGCTTGAGTCAGCCGCCAAACGACTCATCGTGTTCCGGCTGAGGGCTTGAGAGCCAGTACCTTCTTCTAACCTTCTTCTCATTTCCTGACCGACAACGCATCAGTGATACCTTTGGTCTTGTTTTGATGATGGCATTAGGTGGCTCGTCTGATCGTTTGTCAGCTATTAACATAAAAAAGGGAAGAAGCAGCGAAATAATTGTTTAACTCATCTTTTAGACCAATATAATACTAGAACGTGCTCATAAAATAGCCAATTTGTGTATTCTACATAAATAGTATAATCTTTTAAATTCATCATGTGGATTTATAAACGTAATTATAAGGTTATCGTAATGTTTTGTGTAGATTTTTTGAACTGTTTTTTTACAAAGAACACATTTGACATTCAAATCTATTGGGGCAGATATTTATGTGACAGATAAATGTCTGTTCTCGGGTCATGGGTGTTTGTAATATCATATTTGCGTATGTCCATGCCAACGTCAACACAGGGAATCCCAGTGCGGGGGTGTGAGTGTGTAGACATTTATTTATTTATGATTTAATAAATGCTCTTATCACTACCTAATACTTACCTAGCTGCTGTTCATTCGACTTTATGATATTTCATGGTAGTTTAGTTTTGTTTCGTTGCCAGCAATAAAAGTCTCGTGTATCGCGTCGACTAGTAAGTACGACATTAGTCCTCGTGGACGTGAGAAAAATATGAATGTTTACGTCTGAATAGTTTCCATCGCTGGTTTTTATTTATCTGTAATTGATCGTTATTGACTTCCCTTATCTATGGTCATGTTGCAGTAGTAACCTATAGTAAAGTCAATTAGCTATCGGTGTAAATCCTTTAAAGAATTTAACGCTTTTGGTAACTTGCACATATGTATGTATGTGCAAGATGTGTTTGTGCAGATATGTAAATGTGATATGTCGAGATACACACATTAATACAATTTGTATGTATGAGTTAATCCATAAATAATAAAAAATGATTAGGTAATTAAAAAAAATGTCGGAAATGTGTTTGTGCTAACATTACAACTACATTACATTTGCCGAAAATTGTTAAAACGAAATATTTTATGCGAATATGACTTCAGTCGGTCAAGTCATACAGTTATATAAACAGAATCAAAAACACTCACAACGTTTCAAAATGTTTTTTGTGTCCAGTGATAAGGAAAGGCAGAATTGAAATATATATAATTTTATACAGACAAGAAGTTAAGTCACCATTCTGGAACATAAGGACATTTATGAGAAAATAAAATTCAAAAGGTGGTTCTAATAAAATTCAGCATAAAATATAAAAATCTATAGGTGGCTGGTATACCGTTATTGAGACGATATCTGCCCTAGGATTATTTTCTTTTGTTAACTTATTAGTATATTAGTTACTTAATTAAGTATTTTTTTAATATAATATTATCATTGCAAATTACATAATTATTAATAAATTTACCTATGCCTACCTCCTTTTACGTATAAAATAGAATAAAAATATTTTTTTCTTTAAAATATATATACATATATAATTGAACTTCGTATCAAGAACTAAGGACGAGAAAATATTTTTAATATTCTCACATGAGAAATTTGTTTAAACATATATACGAACGCTACTCAAACCAACGGTGATGGAATTCCATGCGACCCATTAAACTCTTTTGATCATCGTTCCATGGATACCCATTATGATGTTAGTGCTTACGACTGCAGTGTTCCGTTCGTCCGCGGATACGGCGGAATGGCCTAATACAATTTACTTTTTGCGCCCTCCCTTATGAGACATAATTGAGCTGATTAAGACCCTTCAACGCCCGCGAATATCATCACGTCCGTCACTCGTGTTATGTCGGATTTCTTCGTCGTTTCGGCTTTTTACATCGTTATCGTCTATGGCTTTATCTCCTTCGGCGACTACAAGCACCTCCGGAAGGCTGTAACATATCGCCGAACGCCTTTTTGCAGTAATTGCCATCCCTACCTATTCGAAGATGGTTATGGTTTTAAGTATAGAATTTGGTATGTTTTCGGCACATGTCTGCAGCCAATGTTTTCTTTTAAGTGTACTCAGTCGTCGAGACGTCCCGATTCGAGAGTTTAAGTCGTATCGGGGTTTTAATTACGAATTATTTAGTAGGTATAAAATTTGGTTTAATTTCATCACGGGTTTTTTGACAATGTTTTTTTTAATCACGGGTTTTTTGACAATGTTTTTTTTAACAAAATGTTAAATATTTAAATATTCAATATTTAAATGTCGATTCGGATCATAGTATTTTGTAACAGTAAATTATGACAGAGACAACAGACAGGTTAAGTTCAGTTTATCTAGGGAATACGCTCACAATTTTAATCTTACCTGTATTCTTGCTTCAGTGAGACCGATTTTCATTGCCAACTCCTCTCTGTAACAAAATAAAGTAACTTAAAACCCCATATAACCTTCCACGTTATAAATATTTTTTGTTGAATCAAAAACACCCTTACTATCACAGCGATAGGTAAAATCACCAAGTTTTTAAAACCTGCATAGTTTGGATGATCATGAATGTTTTGCATAATTTTCTGTTGTAACTCAAAACAGGATGAGTACAGGCCCTTTTGATTCCCGGGTGAAAAAGTGTCGCGATGACACACACTGCTTCATTCTGCAGTAGAATTATATTGTATAATTATATGTATGACATCATAATCACACAAACATTGATTATATTGATTACATTGTCTGCTCTATGCCTGAGAATTGATCACAAACCATTTGCAGTATATATCTATAATAATAATAAAACCTTAAAGGGGTTGTTTTTGTACATAGAACATTTTTTGGAAATTTCAATGTTACGTACATTATTGTTATTGACATAGAGGTAAAAAATATATTTTTTTGAATTTTTGTCTGTCTCTCTGTGTGACCACGTGTTACACTAAAACCAAAGAATAGATTTGGATGATATTTGGCATTTTAGTAACATACATTATAGGTGATATTCTAAGATAATTTTCATTTCGAGAAGTGAGTCTGTGTCAGCTGCATGTGAAATAAGAGATATCAAATCAAATCAAACTCATTTAATAATTTAGGTATTCAGTAAATACACTTATGCACGACATTTTTTGCTTCTACTAACGATTCGAAAATGTTCTTTAACATTGAGGAGAAGAAACGGCGAAAGAAACTCCTCAGTACATCTTTTAAAACAACACCCGGCTATTACAAAGTAAGTTTAAACCTGTGCGGAACTGGTTTCGACACTATTATTTCCAGGCATCCTTGTCATTAATTAATTCATCTATACTATAATATGCTTAAGGCGTCTTTTATATATATGTGCATTATATTGCCTAGTTGCAGATATTATAACATATTAGTATGTTACTAATTCACAAATTAGAAAATCTCTAGTGAACTATAAATTAGTACTAGGATCGCAAAAACTATCTTTTAGTATTTAAAAATATTTACCTGGTAAATACATCAGGATAGTGTGTTCTCCCAAAAGACTTCTCTAACTCGTCGAGTTGGTAGCTTGTGAAGGTTGTTCTGTAGCGCCTCTGCTTCCTTCTGGGGATGTCTTCATCATCAATGCCGCTGCCAGACCCTGAGCGTTCGGCCTCGTGGTGGAGAAGGTCAGGGATGGTGGATGAACCGGATTCAGATACGCCCATCTTGATACTTGAAATTTTGCTTAAATATCTGTAACAAACGATTTCTATCTAATACTGTTAACTATGTGGAAACCCCAAAAGGGTTTGTTTATGATAATTAGTGCTAAGAAATTTGTAGACTAGTTTTAACTTAATCTTACATAGTATATATATTTCCATGTAGATTTTTAAGCGCTGAGTCCTTGTGTGATTTGTCTGATAATCGTAATACCATCACTAAAAAATACAGCTAATGTTGCCATAAATTTTACTTAAGTAATTTAGAATATTATTATCTAACACAGATAAGGTGTTCCGTTCCAGTCCTCGGGAAAAGCAATACTTATATCACAGACTGTATAAGTATACAACTTGCAAATAACAAAAAAAACAAACGACGAACGACAAATAATGTAAAATTCAGCAATTTACGAATTATAAATATATTATTAATTTCCTGCTTAAATTGTTAAATAATTTCTCGTAAGGTTTTTTATCCAATGAAGTCTAATTTACTCAACTCGACAACAGTACGTATATATACAATACTAACTTGTCACACGAAATTTGTTTTTTTTTTTTGTATAAATAGCAAAATAACGAGTAAACAAACCACTTGATGATGAATGGTCAGTGTCGCCCATCGGCATGAGTAACACCAAAGGTATCACTAATGCGTTGTCGGCCAAGAAAAAAGAAGAAAGAAAATAAGTACCCTCAAGTCCCCAGTCAGAACACGACGAGTCGTTATGAAGCTGATTCAAGCAGGAAGGTGGTAGCTATCCGGGCAGGCTTCACAGAAATATAATAATACCAATAATAATAATATTGACAATATAATCCTTGCGCGAAACCCTACCACAAAACAGGCTGGCTACTATATTATTTAAGTGTTGTAGGAGGTATGATAATAGAACGCAATAGGGTCCCGACTTGGTGCAAATTGATTTTGTCTTTGAGTAGTGTTCTTACCGAATGTACGGTCCTTAGTTAATACGTCTGATAGATGTAAGTTAGCATTTGGTTCATGGTTGTATGTAATGTATGATTTTATTAGACGTTCATACTGTCAGTAAATCAGAAAAAATGGTTCTGTTTAACTCCATGCTAAGCACAGAAGGTCATGACCATCATTAATACAGTTCAGCGGTAGTGACTGACGCATTATGTGCGACGGCCATCGTACACAATCATATGTGATATTAATAAAAATTATTACGAGCGCTGAAAGTGAAGCAATCAAATGTCAGGCTCAATTAAACATAGTATCGCATTTCCCCATCTAAATTGCACTACACACGGCCGCTTTCAAAAGAAAAATCCGCTACCATAATACAATGGTGTTATGGTGCGAGTGATTAAGGAACACCCTTCTCCGATGTTTTTTGCTGTAGTTTTTGCAATTGGTTTGTGGAAGGGGGATATTTCTTTCGGTCAGTATCGCTTAGCAATCGACAACTTTTAGACGAGGTAATAATATTTTATGAACACACTTTTGTATGCATTGTATTTATCATCATCTTGAACACAATTCAATACTGATGAACTCGGGTATAAATGTTAGAGGTAAAAGTTATGGGTAAGTGTAGATTGGCAGCATTCACACACCACTGAGAATACTGATGTGTTCTTAAACACGCCGGTTTCCTGCACTGAAGCAAGTGGTCATTACGAGTGACTGATGCGTAATTATCTCATTTGAAATTTAGAAGTGCTTGCTTAATTTGAACCAGGGCTTCGATCCAGGGTAGAAAATCACTGCTATATGTTTTATAATATGGTTAAAAATATGTTTTTTTTTAAATTATATTAGTCATTGTTAAAATATTATTTAATGTTAATGAACCCGACGTATTTATAAATTATATAAAAATTCAAAAACAAACATATTTTATATTCCAGGAATAGTAGAATAATCGATATTTCATTGTTAAATTAAATATTTTTTAAATGTTTCATATTGGTTTGTTATCGATATAGAGGCCAAACTATTTTATATATTTGTATCAGAAATAAATCTCTGAACAAGTTTAAATGATACTTGGCATTAGATAATACATCCTTGTCAAGACACATTTAATCTTGAAATATGAAATCCCGCGGAATAGAAAATAATTTTAATATGGTAATCGGTTAAGAGGGTTCATTGTAAACAAAGTTTAGACTGTTTTTTGTAGTTAATAGAAATAGGAAACTTAATTCTAAAACAAAATGAAGCAAACATTAAATTTGATAAATGCTTGATAAAATTAATAACAGTATCCAAAAAGATGCGGTTGGTTTTCAATACGTAAGACGTATCTTTTTTAAACCAATTTTTTATAATGCAAAGGCGAGTTTTAATAAACGCAACTTTGTAGCAAAAAACGTCGGTATGCAATTCTATTAGACTTACACGGAAGTATCTTTTAAATACTGGTATCACCTTACAGCGATTTTATTCATTGCTGCAGCTAATATAAAGCTATACCTTGTACTTGATAAAAAAACAGTTTATTACAAATATGCTGTTTGTTCTTCGTTTGTAATATTCGATACCACAGATGGCTATAGATTCCAAATAGCAGGTATGTAGAAATCGAACTGACAAACGCATGTCATCGGTTAGTTTACTAACTCTTTAATCGAGATTAAAAAATATTTATTTGTAGTTATTGTCTGTCTTTCTGTTTGTCAATTTGTCTCTGTGCACGTCTGTGTCTCGGCCTGGCCAGGTATCACGCTCATACCACAGAAAAGATGTAAATGATACTTATCATTTGAGTAGCTTATATTAGGGGTCATGATCTGGGATACATGTTATTCCGAGAAATGGATCTTTTCCCGCGGGATAGGAAATTACATTTAAGGACATTTTATTAAGAGGGCAGTAAATAAAATGTTGACTGCCTGGCTGCAGTTATTATAATAAATAAATTAGTAGGTATGTTACTAATTCACAGAACTAGAAAAACTCAGTCCAAAATAATACGGGTGCTATTTTACAACGTAAGGCGTAAGTTTTTATAAGGATGGCAGATTTATTTAGTTAGTATTGTGACGTAATTTAGTTAATAACTGTAAACCAGCGAACGTTTTTGTTGTCCTTGTCAGTCATTGACGTTACGTAGTTTATCGACCTGGTAATTCCAATACATAACCTATCTAACTAGACACAATAATAATACTTATTTAGTGACGATTCTATTTCAGTTATTTATCCTATTTAAACTGTAATTTTGAATTTATTAATCTAATTATAGACTTTTTTTAATGTGATAGCCGACAAAGGAGCGTTTGAGCCAATTGATGGTAATTTGTCACCGTCACCCATGGACATTAGTAACGCCAAAGACATCACTAATTCACAAACGATTATTTTTTATAAATCCAACGAAACACGTTATCCTCTTGAGCTGATTTCGGTCATGGCGACAACTTACACCTCCTGAGCTGGGTTATGGGGTTCATGCGCCTATATCTCTTAACATCCCAACAAAACATATATTATATAAACTATAGGTTTTTTTAATGCGACTGTATATATATATATATATATATATAGAACTAATTCTAGTTATGGCTCATAATTTATTTATAAATACCTTTTTTATAACTGACAAAGCATTAAATGAGAAGGCGGAATAACAAAAGGAAAATTTCGCATGAGCGACTCAGACACGCACGGTTGGGTTCAACGCATCTGTTTTACTTAAATACTTTTTGTAACATCGATAACAATAAGGTATTACGAGTACATAAGACTACAACGCAAATAGTTGGGTGGCAATATTGTTGCAACGCAAGTGCTCGAGTGACAATATTGTTGCAACGCAAGTGCTTGAGTGACAATATTGTTGCAACGCAAATAAGTGGGTGACAATATCGTTGACTGAAATTATTTCCACACTATAAAAGGTAACTGTAAATGAAATTACCTATAATTCAATTCATGTCAAACGAAAAACCTTTTACTATACAATTAGTTATCTAGCAAATATTTATTTTATGAAAAGAAACGTTTTGATAAAAAAAAGCCGTTTGAAAATATTCTTTAATATTCAATTGAAAATATTCTCAAATATTCTGTAATAATTCGTCATGAGGAACTGTATGCATACCACAGGAATTTCTTCTGCAATTAAATAACTAGTAATTAAAGTACATTTGCCTCAGAGACAGTTACTGCTAGTTACTGAACTGAGACAGAGAACTAATTAACCGCCAGTTAATTGCATTGAAGTGCTAATTTAACGGCGGATTTATTCGATTAGTGAATACCAATAGTCAAAAAACTTGTTTACAATGTGTGTGGTCAAATATGTTAGGAAAAGTTATTCCACAACTAAGATATTGCATTCTAGTTGCAACAATGTGCTATTCTGGAATAATTATTCTGAAGATAGACAAGATACAACAGACAAAGTCGAAAAAAAGATTCAATATTTAGTTTTTTTTCCAACCCATTTGTTTCATGCTTTAGACCAGGTATTACCAAACTATTTTGGGCAAGAGACCCTTTTTCCAAAATGAAGTGATACCTCAAACCGCTTTACTTTACTTTACTTATTACTTTAAAAATCAATCAGCACTCACTATTTTATAAAAGTCTAATAAACAGACTACGTAACATTACTAGGCGTCGATAGGGTCGATATCTACCACTTAGGGAATTCCTGCTTTAGGCGATCTAACTAACGAACAACTCACACTCGCTAAGAGGCGCCAGTGGTTCCAATAGAATATAGTCTAATGTATATATAAATATATTTCATTAATTCTTTATTTGAACAAATCCATATGATAACGAAAACGAAATAGTCGATCAACTTACAATTTTGATTTACTGAATGCTCATTCCTCAATCTCTCTTAAAAGATTGCAACTGTGGCTGCAATTGAAATATATCAATCGTCAGTCAATCATGTAATATTTATATATTTAAAAAACGTTTAAAAGTATCACAGGAGCATTTAGTCATTTAGCTATAAACCAAAGCTGAAAGAGACAACGTCCACCCTATCTAAATCCATTGAAGTGATCGTGATGGATGTTTTATTTAAAGTTAATCTTTGAGTTCTAATAAAAAGATTACCAAGTACCTGTAATTCCGCTAGATCTTCAGGACATCCTCACGATTCACTTTAGTCATTCCTAGAAATTATTACGTGGCGGATATTAGTAAGAACTCGTATCTTATCAAAGAATAAATAAAGTGATGCCATTGTGCCTGTCGATTACGAGAAATGTTCTTATAATGTAATTATTGGTAATTGATTTTACATTACTTTACTTACTCAGGAACGAATTTTGATTGTCAGTCGGATTAGTTTTTTTGGATATTTATAATAAATAACTAACTCTTCCAAAGGTCATTGAATATTCGTCATTAAATTCAAATCTTGATTTAATGTAGTAGTTTGTTCAGTAGTATTCTACAGCGGTAGCAACATCGGTAGTCTATGAGGCGGAACGGCCACCTGCACAATGCATCTGCCTTCCAATCGCATACCTCACTACTCCGAGACCACGAAACTAAGTACCTCTAAATAACCAAGATAATTTGTTCAATTTCTAGTAGGTAAAGATGTTTTTATTAATCTTTAATATATGTGCAGTGTACGTTTACAAGCAGCATCTTTATATCTGTGGATGAGATCATATCACGAGAAAATTATTTAATATGGTCATGAGTAACTCCAAAACAAGAGGGAGAATGAACAAAAATGGAAGTATATTGTGATGGGAGCAGTAAGGATTCGCCGGTTCTAACACAAGTGTTGGAACCGGCAAAAAATCCTTGCAAAATCCCTCTAACCTAACCTAACGTAACCCAAGTGACTCGGTGGAGTCTAGAGCAAGAAATGTTTCAAACCGCCCACCAACCGTACATTACTGACGTCCGCCGGAGCGAGCAATACATTGTCTTAATGAAGGTAATGGGATATCGAGAGACGAATATGCTAACGGTTATTGTTTGTTCGCATTTGATTTAACTCCTGACTTATCAGCCAATTCATCGAGTCATTGGAACCTTATAAAACATGGTAGTGTTAGATTAGGAGTTCGTTTTGAGTCCGCTCCCACTCAAACCATTAACTGTATTGTTTATGCAGAGTTTGATAACGTAACAGAAATAGATAAGCGTCGTAATATATCAGTAGATTATAGTAGTTAGTGAGATGTTTTGATGATTCAATAAATATAAATATTGAAAATATTTCTTTGTTTTATTTCCTTACATCTTATCAAAGCGCCCTTACACATGTAATAGTTTTGATGATTCAATAAATACAAATATTGAAAATATTTCTTTGTTTCATAAAGCTATCTTTGTTTCTGTACAAATTAGCAAAAAATGGATCGATGCATTTGATCGGGCATGGTCGAAAACCTACAATTTGATACCAAACTTCTTTTTAGGCCACAGAGCCCCCAACTTTGGGGATTTTGCAAGGAATTTTTGCCGGTTTCAACACTTGTGTTAGAACCGGCGAATCCTTTCTACTGATGGGTGACCGTCATTCTTCTATTAAACTTTAAACCAATGTTTGAAAAAATATGAATATTTGTACAAAAATTATATTAATATACTAGCAAATGCCCTCGTTTTGCTATAGAAAAACTGTCAACTAGAAAAAAAGCATCTGCATTGTTTTAGGACTGGATTTTTCTCGTTCAGTAATTAGAGCATGTATTTATTTATAACTTTTTTTAGTTACGGCCGGATTGAAATGAAACGAACTGTAAATACGAAGTGACGCTTACTGAAATACGTCAGTGAAAACCGTAACGAAATTGTATAAGCTGTTCCTGAGATTAGAACGAACAAACGCACAGACAAATAAACAAAAAAAATTTAACAACTATTGTTTTGGGTTCTATTGCATTGCGTTAATAAAAGCCGCCAATAGTAGTTTTTTTTATACATCCTTCAAGTACAGAAAGCGATCAGTTAGAATTTAATTATATTAATATATGGATGAACATTGTGATCACAGAGCTGATTTACAGAGGGCCATTTCACCGGTGTACGGATGGCAGGAATATTTACTTATACAGTGCCAAAATGAGGAAGACTCTTTTAGAATACAGAAATTAAATTAACACGAAACTTATATCGTAAAGAAAATTCTTGTCTATGTAATGTAAGAAACTTCGTAACAATTCGTATAGGTATATGTAAATAATGAAAAATCAACTAACTAGTGGCGTGGCTAAACGTAACATATTGTTTTGCTATGAAATTGTCATTTTAAAATACTTTAGAAGGAATACTAAGATATAAGTTAATAAGAATAAAATTAATTGGATAACATTTCAGTTTTCGATTTGAGGTATTTATCAAAATCTCGTTTCTATTCAATTATTACGCACAAGTAGCTCTCGTTCCTGTGCGAGCGAAAAAGAATAGAAGACAAAATATACTCAAATGAATATTAATGAGACACAATAATTCATCAACAATGCATATCTGAAATAATGTGTCATAATTGATTACTCGGGGACAGATGTAAAAGGCGACTTTTCAGCCAAAAAATCTATACTTATGTGCAAACCTGGGATCATAAATTATATTATTAGGAAGTTTACTTAACTTAGTTTATTTTATAGAAAAGAATTATTAAAATTAAAGTTTCATCCATAGATAATAATTTGAATAATACTTTGCGTTTTCCTACTAATTTGCGTACCATAATCCATACGAGTTAGTTGTAATATAACCTAAAACTGTAATAAACAGTTCTAATATTGCTGCTTTGATGCCTACAATAATTTCAAGAAATACTCGTGCTATTATAATTTAATGTCATGTTTAATAATAAAAGTTACTGGCAACATTTTTATATAATTGAACTTGGCACAACCCGGACTGCCATTGCAAACATCGTCACGCGTTACCGACCAGACGTGTGCCTTTTCAAAATCGTCACGGCAAATCCTAACTTATATTTGTTTAACTGCAAAAAATGCTGTTTTTTAGCAAAGTGAAATCTAGATACAGATAAAAAACAAATTTGAGGCCGTCAGTACGTTCGGAGATACGAAAAAATTGATTAAATTATACAAAGCAATCAACAAGTCGCTTTTCACGGTCCAACGATTGCGTTCGATATTCGAATATTAACCATTGATCGAGCTTGTCGATTGGTAATCGATGCATTGGCAGTTTTTAGGATTCCATATTCAAACAAGGATCTTATTGATTAAGCTGTATATAAAATATGCTGTTGAAAAATTTATAAAATATATATAAAATGTTTATTAAAAATCAATGAGTTAGCAAATTTTTATTCAATTACTCTAAGTATTGAGTACATATATTAGACAGTGAAAGAATCGAATCTCAATTCTGGAAAGTTTCCACTTGTTAGAAATAAAAAAAGAATTGTGTAAATCTCTACCATACGAACCGCGAAATATTGCCAAAGTTTTTGTATTCTTGTATGTATGAATTTCTTTACTTAACAATTAATTAATTTTCATTAATGCGATTGTATGTTTGTAAGTTATAACTATATCTAGCAAACTGTATATAAGAAGTTTCTAATCATTTGTTTTATTTCTATTCCTTACATCTTTAAAAATAAAATATATCTAATAAAATATCAAATATAAACTTGCCATTTGTGTAACTTTATTTACTCTAATTACTGCTATCAGCTATCTTGTTATACCCGAATTCAATGCATCGATGACGTCTTGTTAAATACTTCGTGATATTATTACGTCCAGCTTTTTAAGTCTCTTCCGTAAACCTAACCATCACCATATTAATAATAAAAAATAAAAAAAATTCGTTATTATTATTATAAATATGGATACGGAACTTCACTTACGCGTGCGCGCTTCACCGTTCTTGTTACAATTGAGTTAACTGTCACTGAAGCAGTCCAATTGCTTCGCAAGCCGGACGGCTATGAATTTTGCCGGTCGATTACCGAAGCGTTAGGTAAACAGACTTTCGTTTTGTAGGAAATTAAGTTCGTACCCAAAAACACGATTAAACATTCGGACTCTCTCTTTACATTATCTTGCAAACTTACAAAACTCGAAGTAACAATAAAAAATCCTTTTTTACAGAAAACGTATTCTGTAATTTTATTTACAAGATCGTTTGTCGCGGCGTCACTCACGACGTGTTATTTAACTGTAACTAAATGTAATTCGACATTGCTAGCTTTTAGAATAAAAACTAAATTAGAAATGACAAAAACTATGAAGTTCCAAATGAACGCAATTTTTCCATGAATTTAAGCTATTCCTATGTGAGTAAATTGTTCGTGACAAAAATCCATTCCTAACTTGATTTTATTTTCCACTTCGATATGAGTTTTTATGATATTTTTTTGTAGTGCTTGGAATTAATAATATTTTATTTATTGATGTTATAAAAATATGCAAATTTATTTTTAATGCAGTTATATTTAAGTAAATTGCTTATCGGTAAAAGGATGTAATTTATAGATATTTTAAATAAGTAATGTATTTAATTTTAATGACATTTTATTGAATGTTTTCAAAGATGTATTTTATTATTACGAAAAAACGATATTTAACGCGGATCAGGAATCAATCTCAATTTTATTAGTTTAAAATTGGAAAGTTAACGATATTCTATAAGTTTAAATGAAATCTAAAATGGAAACTAATTTATTATTCCATAAGTTATCACCTACAAAATAACAATAATTTCTATAGTGACATTGTAAAATAAAGTAGACATAAAATTGACAAGCTCACCTGTCATTAATATGAGTCAAATGTCAGTCACCACCAGTGTTTACCCTCCACCGTAGTGTCTCAGTGACCATGACACACGCAATTGGGTCGGAGTATCGGTAATCAATGCAAAAATCATGAATTCCTATTACAGTGAAATAGTAATGGCCGAATTGATGTAACTTTAAAATCAATTTGCAATGTGACCTCAGTTACATTATATTTATGATTTTAATAAAATATAATAGACATTATATTTTATTAGCGCTCATATTTAACTAATATCGAATATTTAATTACAAAGATGATAGTAGACCACAGTGTTTGGGTAAACTGTTACTGATTTTACGATATAAAGTTTTATGACTGAATATGTATTTAAATGAGACTGACGATCAAAAAAATTTCGTAAAGTGGAAATTTTAATTTCTAACAAGGCATGCGCGAGGCGCAAGCTTTATGCCTGGTAAATCTTGAATAAATAGTTTCCATATAAGTCTAAAATTAACATGGCCGCGACATTAATGCTCAGTTAACGTCGTAGAAAATTATAATATTTCAGTTCTGAGCAAAATGTATCGTGTCTATTCGTGTACATTTCAAACCGTAAGAATTGACCAAACAAACAGATGATAAAAGCATTGATTCTTGTATGTTATAATTTTATCACATTTTCACAGATTAACGACCTATAGCTCAGTTGGTATTAACCTGACTGCCGAGCTAGTGTCCCGGATTCGATTCCGGCCGAGGCAGACATTTACGTGACAGATAATTTGTTCGCGGGTCGCGAGTGTTTGTGATATCTAATTGTGTGTCAAGTCACCCACAGCACAGGGTATCCTAGTGTGAGCGTGTATTGTTATTGTACATATTTATTAGATTTCTGTTTTATTATCGTGACCATAAATTTACCATTATTATGATAATCTTGAAGTATAGATCGAGCATACCGTTGAGATGAACTTAATCTAAAGATAAAACGCATAATAATGTTAACAGACTGTCACCCCGCAGTAATAGTTCCCCTATCGCGGGTGGCCTAAACCCACACAGTTAACAAATACTTAGCTTTCGAGAACAACCATTAAAACTTGAACCCACCACTCTATAGATACCAACGTATACGTTTGAATTATAAGAATCACCATCATATTCATAACTATTAAGTTTTTTTATGACCGATTTGTATAATTTATGAGTGATGAGTGATTAGTAAGTCAGCCTAAACATATTTTTAATTAAAAATTTAGATAACATGCAACTGCTTCCAAATAATCCTGCTTGGAGATATAGGAGGTGGAATGGGCATAATAATGGGATTTACGACGCTACGGCGCCTGCCGGGATTATTCCTTTTTAGTGACCCATTAGATACACGTAATCTTCTGTTTTAGTCACTCGACACCCTATATTAGAAAAAACATCATACATAGTTTGCGTTTCCATTCGTTTCTCTATTGTATTCACTCCACGGTTTTTGTTGTTTCGGGCATTACTGATGGCTTATGGGTATGATTTTAATTTCTTTTCATTTTTCTTTATTCTGCAAAGCGCGTATGATAACAAAAGGCGATTATTTCATATTTAAGGCTTGTATATTAATTAAATATTTAAAATTAGAATAAATTACGACATAACTTTGACTACCGAGCGACTGTGTAGTATATAATATTCTATTATGCATGCAGCCCTATTATTATCCAACTAGCACTGCCAGACACAAAGCGAGTACCTTCACTTTCTTTACAAACACCCTTTGTTACTACTCCACCTCAAAAGAAAGGAATTCTATGAATTCTTTTAACAGTCTTAGTAACAACACGTTTTTCCTTTCCTATTGTAAGTACCATTGTTGATATTGTTACCTTATTTGCCGGCAAATCGGAAGAGGACGGAACTTAGTCTTTTTTAAGGAAATTTTTCTTCAAATGAAATCCCATGCAAATATTTATTCAAATTACATGCAGTAGTAACATTACTAAGCTCAGGAATAGGACTGTTGACTATTAGTAATTTCAATGACTATTAGTAATTTCAATGACCATTAGTAATTTCAATGACTATTAGTAATTTCAATGACCATTAGTAATTTCAATGACTATTAGTAATTTCAATGACTATTAGTAATTTCAATGACCATTAGTAATTTCAATGACTATTAGTAATTTCAATGACTATTAGTAATTTCAAGAGTGTTTTTAGATAGTCTGTTAGAAAAACTATCACCCGAGTAACCTACTCACTCAACAGGATTTAAAATTAATCTCCCTGATGTTCCTCCTCCCATAAACAACGAAGCGTATGGTGTGGATGTCGGCAAGGAGAGCATGCTACTAGTGGATCAGTCGCGATTGAAAAGCTATACTGCATTGCTCAACTCAGCCTCTGAACGTGGTAGACAGTATGAATTTTCCTCAATCCAAATTAACAAATGTCTCAGCTACATCAGATTATGAACCTACTTCGTACCTACTTCTTCCAGCCACGAACTTGCGATAATCGAGTTTGCTAATAATTACTCCAACAATCAACATTTAATAAACAATAATAAATAAACGTTCACACACTCACAGCTTCGCACTAGGATTCCCTGTGTTGCGGGTGGCATGGACATACACAATTATCACATCACAAATACCCATGACCCGAGAACAAACATTTATCTGTCACATAAATATCTGCCCCGGTCGGGAATCGAACCCGGGACCCCACGCTCGGCAGGCAGGGTCACTACCAACTGGGCTACGGGGTCGTCGAACAACTTAGTAAAAACCCATTACTTGTAGACATTGAAACAATCCATAAAATTTCTTCACTGGCTGAATTCATTACTTTTTGATTTTACGCAACAATCGACACCAGACGAAGCCGCGACTCCAGAATAACGTTATAATTATTTTAAACTTGAAAACACCGGTCCGCCAATAAATAACCACTTTTTTATGTTAATAGCCGACAGACGTGCAGACGAGACACCGTCGCCCATGGGCATCAGCAAGAAAAACACTGATGCGTTATTGGCCAGGAAATGAGAGAGAGAGGCTTTCAAGTTCCCCGCCGGAACACGACGAGTCGTCTGGCAGTAATATTACCAGCAATAATATTAATTACTTAATAATAATACTGATAATATAATCCCTACCCGAAGCCCTACCACCAAGCAGGCAGGCTTCTGTCGCCTCTTACGACCCTGTTCTGCTAACATGGGATTGGGAGGAGTATTCTAGACCACCCCAATACGGCCATTTTTAATTGTAATTTTAATTTTTTCTTATTTAAACGTAGCAAATGCTAAGAATATTTTAAAAAACGTCTTAAACATATCACCAAACAAAGAAATCAGCCTAAATCTTCAAACAACAGCAAACAAATAAAGTTCCAAGAAATCAGCTTCGCTCCTGTTTTTTCACGACACATGATTTTTCTTTAGATCGTTGAAACTTTTTCAAAATGTATTAAATACTATACTTTACATTAAGCAAACTAATATAGCAGTGAAACTAAACAGTTCATTATTATATTATTTTTGTAATAAGTATTTGCAAAATTTTTATTACATTCTTTTACCATTTTATCATTAGTATTTTTAATCGCTTTAGTTGTCAAATTTTTTCAACATCATTATGTCATAATTTAGAGATAATTGCTAATGATCAAGCACGCTCCATATTGTATTACTTAAAGCGATATTGTCGATTGTACAGACAATTACTTCCGTGTTCTTAGAATCAGTTAAAATGTTTTAGATTAACATTCACAATTTGTTTTCATAAAATATTTTTATTTTGAAATCCACTTCAATTAGTTCAGGTGGACTTTGAAAAATAAACCACGATTCAGATTTCACGACACGTTAAATGTGTGTACGGTAGAATGTTGGCACACGTAAGTAAAGTCCCATCAATCTTGATTATTTATGTCCTTGTCTCATATATAATATATAGAATTTATTTAGTATATTATATTAAAAAAATCCGGAATAAATTTTCAGGTAAGCACTTATAAAATTAATCAAATTAACGGGTTGTAAAAAAAGAAAACTTTACAAATTTTAGATATGTTTAGCAATTATAATTAAGCAAAATGACGATAGGCATCAGATATTTTATTAAGTATAGGTTAATATTAAGGATATTTTCCATGCTGAGTTTTGAATTTGATACACGTAATTGGGAATGAAAATGCACGAAAATTCTGGTAAGAAATAAGTAAATGGAGTTTGATATCTGTTCTATAGTCATACAAGCAGCAAAATCTCATTCTAAAGCAACGATATCTGGTAAACTCGAAATTTCTTAAATTCCTGATGAAAAATTAATAACAGTAGCTTCAGACGGAAGTGCTAATGTAAAAAGTAAGGGATATATTTCGAAAAGCGAAGCGAAAGTGGTATCTAGTTATTTATATAACGTATATAATTATATTCCTTTCAGTATGTCTTCGAAGTTCTGGCTCCCAGTCGTATCCTTTTGCATACAGTTTATCAACACGTCTGAGAATTGGGGATTAGAAGTTTTTGTCCATTAGGTGCGGGCTTAAGTGTTAATGGTGCTTCGGATTATATCGCCGAGCAGGAGATAACGCGAGTGCCTGACTCACCGTCCGCACCGTTCGTCACCCTTGACGGATGCTTGTCTACCATCTAATACAACCATGACCTTCTCTAGAAGACGTAAGGTCTATATTGTATCAACGATAACGTTCAAAACATTGTTTGATTAAATTTACATAGCGGGTGCATAGTTAGAAAATGAGTAAGTCGGTAGAAATTTTTTAAAACTTTCCTATTTTATTACTGGTAACTTGTGCGTTCAAAATTGCGTTTAGATAACTTTCAATCGTGACTTTGTTAATTAAAATCAAATTTTACCTTTACGCGACTGTTAGATAACAAATTACTTAATTAATCTTGATTATAATTAAAAAAAAAGTTTCATTGACATATTACATTACATGCTAGTAACAAGTATCTAGTAATACCTGTATTACTGGGTACTCCACCCGTGCACCAAGAGTGTGTGAGTTATAGTATGTGATTGCGTGTGTGTGATTGCGTGCGTGCGTGTGTGTGTGTGTATGTCTGTAGATGTATGAATATAAATACAAATACGTCGAAATATAATAGATGAAATGAAATATAATAATGTGTATTATTTTGACTCCTCGTAATTTAATGTTAATAAAGTTTCTGTTACTATGCGTTTAACTTTATTTCAAGTCAAAGGATAAATATTAAGACCATTAAGTTTATTATAAAAAAGAGATTGTGTAGCAATTTTTTTTCTTTAAAGATACAACATGGTAACATCACAATAATATGGTATGTAATATATATTAATGCATGAGGAATTGTGCCGTCCTTCTGAGTAAAATAAACGCACTGCCATAAAAATTTGGGACAATCTAAGGATTTAAATAGTTTAAATAGTAAAGTATAGAATTGTTTTATATTATTTTATAATAGGTTTCGCCTAGACATAAGCATAATTAAACATAAGCCGCTCTTATATACTTTTATGGAAAAAGTGTTTTAAAGCTAAGTTTAAAGTAAATCCGATTAAGTTTGTAAAGTTATGCACGGAACTGCATACATAATACGGAATATCGAGTAATATATCGATTTGTTGAAACATAAACAACAACTAAAGGGCAAAGAAATTATATGTACCTAAGCGCTATTTAGTGAAAAAATAAAGACACAATAGTTAACTTTGTCAAACGAAATAATGAGAACACATATAAGAAATAATAATACATTAGTAATTACAAATTATTTGAAATTAAATGAAAAATATACAACATAAAATTATTTCTTAAGTTCATGATTTATTTCATGGAATACTCACTGATGCATTCGATAAAGTATAAAAATATAAAGATCATTCCATCTTATCACTGACCAAGCACAATCTTCTATAAATCTAGGCTAATTTCATAATTGTAAAATGAAACAAAAAATATTGGATCACAATTAAAAACTAAATGAGATATAAATCGTATGCTATAACCCGACTTTCCTATTACATACGCCGCCGTTGGTAGCTCTGAGTAGCGTGTAATGAGAAATCAGAATGTTAATTAAGATCTAATTAAGTCTAATACAATCAACAATGCTGCTCGCGTTCCGGAGCCATCAGCAAGTCATCGCGAGGGTTTTATCTCGCCCACTATACAGAGATCTCTGACCTTCAGAAACTGCTTTGCTACAGAAGTAATTTCATCAATATTGCGTGCAGGACTTAAGGTCTTTAAGGCTGGTGGTTTTCATCGAATTGAGATCGGCCAACCCTTTAGTAAAAAGTTGGTTAGAATCACTTGTACCAGTGCCTATTGTGATGTGAGAACTCAATTTAGTTAACACTAAAGCTATACGTGAGACCGAATCAAAGGGCAATAAAGATATCTAGCCGGATAATTATATCAATTCCAAACTACAAAAGCAATGCAACGTTTTGGAAATGGTAAATCTTTAAATGTAATATGTAATTTTTTTTATTCATCATTTAATAGGGATTGATGAGAAACTGTATGTATTAAAATAAATACAATTCATTTTTAATTACAAAGTAAATAATAAATGAATTTGAAATTATATCAGTAAAATATACAAAACAATCGTTTTTTTTTCAAAATATTGCTATTTATTCTTACCTATAATGCCCAAAGCTTTTCCTCTTAACGTAATAGATAAAATCTTCTTTTACATTAATTAAATTTAATTACTGAAATTTTGAATTCTATATTACAAAACCAAACTGTATTTTTTTAAATCATTACTTGTTAGGAAACATACATTAACCCAATAAACGTTTATACATTTTTTTTAATAGATTTGATGGTGTCTTCAATACCCAACATGTGTCCTATAAAAGTCAAATAAAATAAGATCAAAAGCACGAATGCGCTATTGTTGTCGATCCACACAATATCTCAAAAGTTTTATAGAGTTTGAGATATGGAAACAACATTAAAATCTGACCATAATACAAGCTATAAACAAAATTAACAACACAAGGACTCCCGCTGGTTTCAATTTTGGACCTGACATCGGCCCTAATTCAATAAAGCAATAAAATTCACCTAATTATGCAAATGCCTTTAAAATATCAGATATTGTGCCTTTTTTGATTCCCAAAAATATAAGAGGCGCCGTCAAGTGAGCTCGTTATAGCTGAGATTAATGGTAAACAGTTCATACGCTATCAAAATAATAGAGTTCTGAAAAGTAATTAGTAATTAGAGAAACTACATTGAGGTGTTATATGGAACTGTAACAAGAATTGTTAAATGCGTTAACATAGTAATTAACATAGTTTTTCCCGGGAATTACCTTCATTTCAAAATGATTTAACCAATCCATAAAATGTTTTCTGTATGAGATTATAAAATACAGGGTTGCAATTTATTTTAACATATTGTTGTAATAAATGCACGATCAAAGTTTATCTTCTATATTCTTGCAGTATGTTATTAATGTATCTGCCAAGTTATATAGCTGAGAGAATGTTATTAGCATCGCTTATTAGTATTATCACTATAACGCCAATATGGTATTAAAATAGATGATGGGAAACGTAGAAAATATTTTTAATTAAGTGCAATCTGTAATTGACAAGCACTTACCACACTCAATTAACACTAACGAACTCCGAGAAATGAACGATAAAGTCCTTAGTAGGCACGAAGCAAAGATAGCAAACACGAACGAATTGCCGTCAATAAACGCCACAATTTACATGATAGTCCGTGACGTCTCGAACACAACAAAGTAATAAACTATGACACACCGACGCGTTCAATCGACTGGTTGAGAATAAAGCGAAGTGTCCGCGATCGCCTACGCATGGTTTGAAAAAATACGACAAAAAGTAGCGGTCCGAGGCTCCTCCCTCGTGGGATGCCGGACCAATAGCAGCGCTGTGATACGGCGACAGGCGCGAGGGTGGGCCCGAATCATTTGATACGGGTCTCTACTTCGATACCGCTAATTGGCTTTATCAACAAACTGACTTTACTGGCCGGAGTCACGATATATGCGTTTGTCTGCCGCGTCAAAAGCCTAACTGCAGCCTAACTGCGGCCCACTGGCGTTGCAATTAAGTGTTCTGCAAACTAATGGGTGATTTGAACCCATCCTCATTTTGAATGTCTCTTGATATTATTAAATGGCATATTATTAAATTTAAAATTATTAAATTTACAAATTTTATAACGGACAGTATATTTAACTATATTTGTAATAAATAACTATAATATGTCTAATTTCTATTATTTAACTTTACTATTAAGCATACTGAACATTATACCCAATTTAATTGGATTTAAAAAAAAATAATGAACTATTTAAAATTAAAAGTATTTTTGTTTGTTGTCTCCTGATTATAAACATAAAATTTAATTTAATTTATTTTTATTGCATCAAATATCTACAATTGTTCTCAAAATACGGTTTGAAAGGAAGGTGTTAGGAATAAGGAATAAGGTATTAGGAAGGAAGTATTTGTTCAGGATCACAGTTTTATAACAATTTACCAACAAAGTTAAAGATGTAAAAACCATACACCAAATTAAAAATCAGTTAAAGCTCTTCATCATCATCACACGCCCAATGACACTGGCTTAAGGCAATAGAAGTTTATGTCGTATATTTTCTCATGTAAGTGAACAATGTAATATTCTTTTCATAAATAAATATCTCTAACCTGGTTAAGGTATTATAATGATTTTATATATGTGCGCCCTAAGTTTTGTTCTTATAATTTTATTTTTATGTTTCATGTTGCAGGTAGAAGATGTTTCTAAATGAAATTACATATCGTTACCTAGTATATATTATATAATATATGTTTTATTCGTTATCATATATATGTTACATATAGGTTTGTTAGTTTTAAATAAAAGCTCACGGACATGTCTTCCATTAATGTTACTACTTCATTCAAACAATATCCAAATCCATACAACAATACATAATACATTAGTACGATTGAGTTCAATGCGCTCTCAAGTTTAACTGTCCTGTTCCGTTATGGACTCTTACATCGAACGCAGGCAGACCTTTTTAGGTATCCAATTAGAAGCTATGAAATCTTTATTATATGTTGCGTCGGCGTAATTTCTATTTATTTGTAACCGTCGGCATCTTTAGTCTAATTACACCCAGGGCTATAAAATCCTTCGACGTTGGTGTTGCAACTACCCGCAACATAGTTGGGAGTTAACCCAACGACTTCTACGCAGTGCCGGATTCGGATGAAAAGAGGCCCTAGATTATTCTACTTATGATGCTCTTTCAATCGTGGAGATATCAGCAGGGATTATTTTTAGGCATGTCAATATTTGCCATAGTAATCAATGAACGTATGAACTATGCTTTGGTGTAATCTAGTATATACAAACGAATAACAATATGAATGTAGGCCCCTCTTAATCTTAACGCTCTAGGCTGACGCCTAAGTTAGCCTATAGGAAAATCCGGCCCTGCTTCTACGAATAAATGTACGTTTAATTTTACAGTCCTTTAAATAGACTGTTGTCAGGAACAGTCTAGAAAATTTAATGTTTATATACAAGCCTTAATTACTCATAACTTTGTTAGTAATGTTGCAAAGAGCTTAGAAGTCATAAATGGAGTTAGCTAAATAATTTACGCTTTAATTGTGCATAATAAGCCGTATATACATATGCTTTATTATCCGTCCAGTTTAGTAATTAAATACCTGACGTTAAGGCTGATAGGATAAAGCAAGATGGCTTTATAAATAAATATTAAGTAATGTATTTTATGTGCAGAGGGAAAAAAAACAGATCACTGAACACTTCTTATAAAAAAATATTGTTTCTTAAAACGTTTAAAGTTATTAATCTTTATATTAAATTAAGATATCGCAATATTGTTTTTGGATAAGTGTCAAGCCTCTAAGAAGTAAAACTTAGAATATTTAATTGAAATCAATCAGTAGTATTTCCGTGATGTGTGCACAAAGGCAGATCTCTATGATTTTATATAGATTATTTAAAATATACAATGTGTGATAGCTCTTTAATATTGATTCAACCCTTTAAAACGTTCGCTTGTCCGATTTCTTTTAAGTTGCTTACTAGCATTAATTCAAGATATCTTAGTATAATCTCACTACGATGAATCCTAAATCAGTAAGGAAGGCCGTCTCGAAGCGTAATATGCAATCATATACGCAATTAGCCCCCCAACTACGTGCCATAATTAAAACTATTAAAATGACATTTGGCGTAAATTGAAACAGCGTGGATACTCGTAGTTCCTCATGTCATAATCTAAACTATAACTGCGAAGGCAGAGCCGTAAATAAGACCCGATTAAGATCGCGTAATATTGTTTGTTCTCCTCAATCAGTGTAGGTGCTTTAAAAAAAACACTTTCACAAAAATTTAAATTATTAGAAGTATAAATTTAAGTTATTAGAAGGTATTCATTATACATATATGTAAATGTAATTTCGTCCTTAAAGAAGATTTTAAACGGGAACAAGCCTGCGGCATTCTAAAGAATTCTAATTAGACTTAGAAAAACAATTTCAAAGACACGTTGTCAAATCGTTACGTGAACGATAAATTACAACAATTAATGGGATTTAAGCTTACAGATTCGAGTCAAACTGCTGCAAGTGTTAAAACCAACTAATTCTTCTTACCGTTTTACAGTTTAATAAAAATCTAACTATCATTACTATTTACCGTGATCGAAAAAGGCTATGGTATAAATGTATCCACTTTGTAAACAATTTACAATTTCATTAGCTTTATTACTTAATGAGAATTAATCTTTAAAGGTTGAAACATTAACCAAAACCTTTAATCCTGCGCTGGATTGGTGAGATCAGATTAGTCTGATGAGACAGTTATAGAAAGAAACTCATGCCCAGTTGTGGGAAACAATATATATATATATATATTATACAGAACGAATCCGGGGATAATCTCAGTTTACGCATGCTCTTTAAATAATTTCCCGTATTTCGTAAGTCATCCATATTATTTCGTTATTAAAAATGACTCAATATAATGACACCATAATCAGTGGCATATAATTTGAGGCGAATTGCGCTGAAAAATTGTCCTTGTTTGCACAATAAATGTTTATAATGAAACACAACGATTGTAACGTGGTAAATAATCACAGAGGAAATCACATTAGATATACATTGGGTTCACAATGTCAAATTTTATGATTTAGCCAGTATTACATCCCATATTCTTTAAGTGAGCGTTCGATAATCGGCTTCACTACACAATAATTGGGTTTAACAGCCAAGATGACTCAAATTACCGCGTTCTGGAAATAATAATAATAAATATCTGAAATATATTTTGCATAAATATAACGTCATATCACATATGTCATATCATGTACGTAATGACGTTCAACTTTCATTCGTAATAGAGAAGAAATGATCCAATAAATTCCTTAGAAAATCCTTTGAAAACGGTACCATTAACACAATTAAAAAATGTTTTTAATAAACTTAACTTTTGTTCGAAATTGGTTCCTTACTTAAGCCACTGTTCGATCGTGCGCCTAGTCCTATTTCAATAGTATCAATTGTAACAAGTTCGTATTGCGTTGGATTCATTTTGTAACTAGATGTTGGCTGGAATAATTCTATGAAGTCGATGCCAAGCAATTTTAAGTTTTAACCTAAATTTCTCTCGTTTTAAGCAGGTCCGAGACAGTCAATGCGATGGTTCTGTGTGACGACTTTGTAATTATGAAATAATAATTACCTCCGCTTATAATTATACAGTTGTTAGCATTTTCTGTCGTATGCTAGCAAAGTATCGCTATGAAACATCGTTTCGATGAAACAAATATAAATAAGATAGAAATTAGAAATTAATAGGTTAAATCATTCAGAAGCATCATTAACACATATACCAACGTTTTTACATAATAATAGTGGCCCGCCCAAACTTCGTTCGGTTTGAATAGTTATGCTAATTTATGTATGTAACCAGTGCCCATCCCGAATAATGTATCTTTCAAAGAATTTTTGGAGTAGGTGGCGCGGTTCCGGAGATTTCTGTCCACACACACAAACTCTTCTTCTTCTTAGCGTGTCGATATCTCAATTCCGCTCTGGTTCGTAAACTCTGAAGATGCTTTGCTCACGCCGGGAGCAGCAAACACTGCTTTACCGTGTTTCGGTTGGTAAGTCTCAGCGATGAGCGTAAGTCCGGGAATGTGTGGCCGACTTTGAGTTTCGCCTCGATGGGTTGGGTTTCTTGTACACAGAGTATATCACAACGCGTCGTACGGCACAGGTCAGAAAGGATTTCTGACTTGGCTTGAGAGAAACCCTCGATGTCAATCGAGACTACGCATAAAGCCGCCGCTAGGGCCGGACGAGTGGTGTTAGCCATCGTGGTGAAAAGCTTAGCGAGTTAGCGTTGGGTACTCGCTAAACTGTTACCACGGTGCGCCCGATGTACAGGAACTGTGCTAAATCTACGGGGAGGCTCCTTTCTTGGACCGACGTCACGACAGTCAAAGATGCTTATGACCACTCATGGTTAGCTTTGTGATCCCAAACAAAGACAACTTGACTTTGCTACAAGCTTATCGTTTTGCACGAAAGGTATCAGGGTGTTTAGTGTGTTTTCCATAAACCTCTCCTTAGGTATCTGATGGCTGCCGAGGGGGTTTTCGTGGGTCCCACTAGTCCTACATAATCTGCAACCTTTTTGTAGAAACGTCGGTTACCTTTTTAAGATTTCCCCAAAAAAAGGTTTTCCAACCCACTGTACGGTGATTCTGAAATGGTACAGAACAAACTCACGGCAAATTCCAAAGTGAAGTTATTAATATTATCTAAGAGTATCGTCCAAATAAGAGATGGTTTACAGTAATTATTAAATTAAATTTAACTCCTTCGTAACGATCTCACGCTATATTCAGCTTTTATTTTCATTTGTGATTTTACTGAACTATAGCGTTCTTTGTTAAATAGGAAAATGTAGATAGAGCTTTTTTGATCGCTGTAAAAAAACTACTTATTTAAAAAAAATATAATACAAATAAGGAATTTCCGTTGGACTCAAAGGATTCTCCAGCTCAAAGATCACTATTGTTCTTTTAATTTTGGAAAAGATTAAAAATGTAAGCTACGAGGCTTAGGCTTTAAACTTGTCTCCTTGACCGACCCAAGACTAAATATTATCAGCACAACCCATAACCGTCCCAAGCTTAGTTTGGGATCTCACCTCATAATGCCATGCGGTAAACGCCATGCGGAGTGGTAAGTACAGTACACGACACTGCATATAATCAATTTCCATACACGTCTTTGGCAACATCATGGAGTATTCTGAAGTATGTAGATTTCCTCATGACGGCTTCCCTTCACCGAAGCAAAAGATATTTAATTTCTAATGCTGTATTTTATCTATAATTATAAATAACCTTTCGAAAACTTTAAGCCAAAACGTTGCTTTGTAACCATCACTTAACAAAAACCAAGAAACTTCACAGGTACCTAACAATAATGACAGAAAATTGATAACAATATAATAAGGATTTCCTCCCACGTATAAAACGTAATTACACACAAAGATTACTCAACGTTGCATGAGTTTTAAATTTTGTCACTACTCAAATTACTGACTGAATATAAGCAACTATCTAATTGCCGCGCTCACACAAATTAGCCCATATTTAATTTTGGGAAAATGTAAAAATAAACGTTTTTATTTGTGTAAATAACACAATAAAACCGACGGAACGATTACGCACGAAAGTGCGCACACCAAATTACGCGCACCAAATTACGCTCACCAAATTACGCAGATAAGATCTGTGTCTCAATAATTGTTATTTTATGTCGTTACTGCCCCGTATCGTGTAAATTCAGTTAGGGGAGAACGAGATTGTATTTTGTATTCAATGTGGTTTGGAGTTCCTTATTGATATCAGCATTCTCCATATTCATAAACTGAAGTATAAGCTCATATTACTTGTGGTGCATCCTCCTGAAAAGCAATAACATTGACAATAACACCAAATCGCTCCAATTGGAATTCGCTGAGCTCTAGTTTAACATTTTCAGTGCTACATAAACAGGAAGTTCTTTCTGTCTGGCTGGCAACGTCCATATGAAAGTTAAACATATTTTTTAACGTGATTCGGTTGGAAAATTAGCGTCTTATTGTATCGGAGAGTGAAGACACTCAATATGAGAGGTCATAATTTACCATACGGCATGTTTAAGTTAATTGATTTATTGGCCGTTGAGGAAATTCTGTAAATGTTTGTTGTGATACGAACATAAAGTTGTTTATTAAGAAATATACAACTTTTACATCACAAGCAACCAAAATCCGACAACAAATATTTACATATTTGTCACACCTAGCCATAACGGAGTCCCCCACTTTGATCTTGGCTGGCATCGCAAGGGCATAGTGACGCCTTTGGTATACCGACATCCATGGTTAGCGGTGTCTATTTACCAATAAGTGGCCCGGTTGCTCGTTTGTCGACTATTGACAAAAAGCAACACAAATGTTGGCCAGGACTCGAACCCTTAGTTCGACATATTGATAAATAACACAAAATAACGTCAAATCAAACCTTAATTTAAAAATTTATTATAAGAGCATTCTAGTAAACAGTGACGTATAAAATGATAGCGTCAAATGACGCATAAAAAGTGTGTAGTAATCAATTGACGGAACCCGCACGCCACGGCTGGCCACACGTCCGATGCAACCGGAAGCGGACGCGTCGGGAAAAATTACGTGTTTCCGTCCCTCGCAGCTTTTGCAATGATGGTAATTAGTGCGGGAAGTATAAAGGCAAACACCATTAATAATATTTGCTGTGTTTCATAATATTTATTGAGTTTTGATGTCCGTGTGCATGAGGTTAAAAAGGCGTTGATGCTTGCGTTCGCGGTTTATATATTATTCGTTACCTTATGACTAGTAATAGTGTAGAACATCGCCGCTAATTGTCTGTATGTTTCGCACTTACTTCTCTATAGTATGCTATAGATGCGGTTTTTATTGAATAATAAGATCTAAAAAAACACAGTTAAATCCATTTCACAGACATTTTACCTAATTTATTTGTGTATTTTATATGAGAAAAAAATATTTAATTTTATTTATTGATATAATATGTGTACTTAACAATCAATTTGTTTTCTGTTATTTAAGTTATATTTCAGAAATAATTTAATTGTTCATAATTTTATTAATGTAAATGATTCTATATTTTGCTAATGCACGTGTTGAAAAAGAAATTAGACGCGTTTTGCGCGCGCTTTTTGACAACATTGTCAAAAATCGTATTATCTACAAAGATCATGAAAATGGCTATTTACATATGTGTCTGTGTGTAATGAACGAAGTAATTTAGGTTCAGAGTTGACAAGTTACATTGACCAGCATAATATCATTAACATGCTAAATTTTATTTTTATTTTATTTTCTTAATTCAAAAGAGTTAAGAGCATAATCTACCATTATGTTGATGAAGACGACATTAAAACAAGGACAAAAAATATACAATCCAATCTTGTAAAAAGTTAATTACAGAAGAAAAGAGTATTTTATTTAATTTTAATAGTTTTGATATAAAAAATATTGTACTCTGTTATAATACAGTTGGATGCATAGACAATGGAATGTATAGATCATATGAGTATCATCAGCCACGATCATATGAGGCTTTATAATTATGACTGTAAAAGATTGTAAATCTTAACCAGATCTAAAGTAAAATATTTATTTGTACTTATTTTAAGCAGCCGTGAACTCCGGAAAAAAATTACGAAATAAATCTACTTTCCCAACATATAAATAATAAGTTGTAATTTTTTATAAGTTTTATTCATTATGACCTACTTAGTATGTAATTAGATATCAATCAGGGTAAATAAGACGTATATCTGTCATTCGAGAATATTTATTTTAGAAACAACACGAGCATTATAAATAAAAGTTAGAAGAAAAAGTGTAATGGATTCTCGTATATGTAATTTGTTCAAATCCTATACCATTTTTAACAAACGGCAAAAACATGCAAATTTCTACTGCTCTAAGCTCATTATATAACAGTCTTTCTTTCTTATTCTGTCTGTCGCTTTATCACCCACGCGTATACAGATTCATATTGGATGCCTATTTATGAGACTTATATACTATGTCATTGCTTTTATACTTCCTACATCAGCCAATTTTTTTTATCTTTATTAACTTTAGTTTTTTACGTGTTCTTCAATAACAATAATGAATTAAAATTTAAATAAAAATTTAAGGAAATATTTTTATTTTTAAGAAATTATTTACAAAACGTACATATATACAACAAAGAAATATGAAAATAGAAAAAGAAAAACACTATCAAGATAATTTGCAGCATCGTTGTCTTTGGACAAGGTTCCCAAAATGCTGGCAGCATCCCCTCTTTGTATGGCTATAGCAATTCTTTAAAAGAATTATAATAAATAAATCCATTAATAATGTTACAAAATTACGTAGGCTAAAATTGTTTCGAGAGATACTTCTGTTGTATATTAGTTCTGTGGCACAACAGTCATTCGTTCTTTCTTAATTTAAATAAAAAATTACGTAGGCTAAAATTGTTTCGATAGATACTTCTGTTGTATATCAGTTCTGTGGCACAACAGTCATTCGTTCTTTCTTAATTTAAAATAAATTGTTAAAGACGTTCACTTGCGGTTCTGTACACGTTAAGTTGTTTGAACTGAATTAATTAGTTGGTGATGTTTTTTAACTAAAGTTGCGTAATGTTTGTTTCTCCGTGCAAACGAAATTTTAATGAAAATTTTATTAACGCGATTCATGTTTAACAATGTGGAAATGAAACAAGTTTGAAGTAAAAATACGGTATTTTAAAGACTTTCCTTTCGGTGCGAGTGGGAGACACCAGAGAATAATCTTTAGATTTCCGCAATTTCGTATAGAGACCCATAGGTTATTAATATGTTTAGGCCAGGATGAAAAAATATAAAGGAAATTGAAAAAAATAATTAAACAGTGACAGATATTGAATTACCGACCCGTTGGCCATAATGGAATTGCAGAATGTTACTAGTGTAATTTATAGCACTTTTTCATAGTGTCAAATAAGTTGTCAGCGGAACCATGTTTAAATTATAATCCTATGACTTTTGTAGATATTTAATATAGAATTGTTACTTGATAGTGACCTTTCATTTTTTTGCGGAGTCCCGGATTCAAGTTACAGCGGAAGTAAACAGTATTGTGATATATGATAGACAAATATATAACGAATAGATAGAAAGACATAAACTTGCGTCAACGTGAAGATATGCCTTTTCCATTGGATAAAGGGAACCGTAAAATTTTATTTGTTTGTAAGTAATGATTGAGCTTATGCGGTATGTCCATAAATTGACGTGAAAGCGTACGTTACAAAATTATGATTCTAGTATCTCACGAATCAAAGTCACTGCTATTTCTGCGGTGCGACAATTTTAATAGCAAATATTATATTTTATATTACAATACGTTATTATGTTAAATTTATTATTATCATTAAATTAAAAAGTATAATAATCTCACCAAAGTATCCGCAGTTGTTGATTTTCATATGTGTGATTCTAGAATTACAATACTGTTATAAAAAAACCATTGCAAACCAGCAAGTATATAACATAAATATCTATATTAATATTATATAGGGAGAGTGCGAATCTTGTGAGTGTATATACGGAAGGTAACCTTAAGAGCGGCGGCACCTATTTCACAAATTACTTTCCCATTTAAAAGGTACGTTATTCCGGATGAACATAGATATACCTATTTTTTATACCTATGTCAATCTGGATGTAATCGTCTGACCCGAACAAAGTCGAGGTGAACCGCTAGTATTATATAAAATACTAGTTAATTCGTATACCAATGTATAGCACTGTATTAAACTGTAGTGCCTCTCTGTTTGCACATTCCATTTTTATAAAACTACATTATTCACTAATATCAATTTGAATTTTGAAATTTTTTGCCTATCTGTCTCTCTGTGTGTCTGTCTGTATGTCCTGCTATAACGCAAGAACGCCTTGACCAATCTTAAGGAAAATTGGTATGCAATGAGAACGAGTGATCGCGCAGATGATAGGCTATATAAAATATCAGTAAACCTAATAATATCTAATCAAAGTAAAAAATATAACATTTTCAATAATCATATGTGTATATTTACTTAATTGTTCAGCTTTGAGGGGGCATCTAGTATTAATATAAAAATGAATTTATAACAATAAAACGTATTCAAAAAACCAATATGCTTTGAACGCCTGAGCGCGGACGCTCCACAACCGAGACGAAACCGTGCTCCGATATTTGTTTTAAAGGCAACAGTAATTGATCCGTTACGCGGCACTCGTGTCGCGAACCAAATTTGGCATAGGGCATACTGTGAAACGTTCAGATTTCTAAAAAAAAAAAATATTGAGTTATCATCCATCTCTAAGATACAAATTATTATTATATTTAATGCATTTTTTAATAATAAACTTTACTGACCATAATTAATGTTACATATTTTTATGTGTAACCCTCACTCCCTGGAAAACGTTAGCTGAGGCCTGGGAGATAATTCCTTCTCAAATAATGTGGAATAATTTAAGTATAGTCTTAAATCTAAATATAACAAACGCTGTAGGTTACATTTATTTTAATAATAGTAATTTCATGCGGTGCATGAGTTTAAGTGTGTATAGCTATGTGTGTGTGTGTGTGTTATTAAATTAGTTAGGAAGGTGTTCCTTTATAGATTTCGTTGGACGTCTTTTTAATATGAACCGTAGTCAACTAGAGTCGTACCACGTTTGTTGGTGCGATCAGATGCGAGCAGATCATAATGTTAAAATATTTTAATTTTTTTTTTTATATGTTTTGAAGGATGTATTCAAACAAAATTAGCTAAGTATCATGCATATCATCATATAAGCATCCATGTTAAATATATTCTTATTAAGAAATGATTATGTATGTATGTATACGTATAAAAATGATAAAAAATACAAAACTATGATTGTGAATTCTATTGATATGTGACTCAATAGTATTTATGTTATTATTTTATAAAATAAATATATTTGTTAAAAAATTGTGTGCAACGTATTTAATTTTAACGTATTTAGGTTATCACTTTTAAACTTCTTCGCGTAGTGACATTATAGTTTCAAAGGAAAAGAAACGAATAAAAAAAATGTTGCTAACTCGACGTTTATTAACAACTTTGTGAAATTGCTTACTAAACTAGCTTTTTAGTCCCTTTAATATTGTCAAATTTGGTTACCTACACTATGCGTGCCACGCGTAATTATTTTTTCGCTCAATATGCCAATTTTATTGACATAATCGTCATTATAAATTTATAAAATCCCTAGTTTCATGGAGTCGAGGGGGATGTTAGAAATTTAAATCCCCGGGTGGTTACATGACAACATACGTACACTTCACCGTGCCGGCACGAAATTCTCAGCATCAGGAACATCGCGCTAACAAAATTTAGCCGGCTTTGTGTTGACGGTACAAAAAGCAAATCGAGTTACGGACCAAAACAGAGAAAATCGACAAACAAATATCATTACCACGGCCATTTTCGACTGGTATCCGCTCGTGATGACGGCGTTTTTCAGACCATCCGTTGGCACATTATGCACAAAGTCACAAGCAACATATCTTCAACTTAAATATCCATTGCTGCTTTTCATGTCCGTTAGATAACACTGCGAATCATTAACAGGTAATGTAATGTAAATTCTTTCCAATCCCGCAATGATTTTGTGTTTGAGTGCCAAGAGCGAGGGATTCAATTCACGACTCATCTTTTTGGACAGATTCGGTCGGGTTAAACAAACTGAGCGTCGTTGGCCTCAGAATCGATTGGTCTCGGACTCCAAAAGGAAGACGCGGCAATGGGTTGTCGAGTATCGCGGGTGGGAAGTAATTTGATCTAGAGTTTTTACTGTAATATTAACATTCCGAGGGCACTTGATGGATGAAATTAATTGTCATTGTATATTTAAGAAGCGCAAGTGGTACATGATTCAGTTATATTCTTTCCATCGCTGGTTAGTTGCACCCATCCATATTCTCTTCGACCGTATTGCAATAACTCACCACAGAAGCCTTTCTACACGAAAATCTAGACTTGCCTCAGAGACAGATAGACACACAATCTATATCGATAACAAAGCTTTAAAATATCCAAAAATATTTAATGAACAGGTCCTAACCCGTCATAATTTTAGTATAAGTATAGATAAATCGAAATACTAATTTCGTTACATACATTTTATAAATAACTGAATGACATAATACACAAAACGTGATAAAGAAAAATAATCGCAATAGGTGGTCCAAAACCTTCCTGTGTCAGTTTACTTAATAACTATTGCGATTATTGACAATCACATCTCATTGTAACTATTCTTCTCAAATTCAAGATGTCATCGGATAATAACATACTCTCCAAGGAGTTACTTAGACTAAGCCACCACTGTCCTCGAGATTATCACGTAAGCAGATAAATGATCAAACAAAGGAATGACGGATGCGTTTCGTATTGTTTAAAATATAATTATTTTCTTAGCGTTGTTAATAAATATAATCTGTAATCTTCAGCTTCCTGACTCCTTCTATGAACTTTGTAAGCTCATTTTATCTCAGTTACAAATATTTTAAAATACAAAACTAATTAACTCAGTACTATTGTGTGTTGAAGTGTCCAATTGTATACATTACTTTTTTGAGTGTACGAAAATATTGGTCTTCCTCGAAGTTGCACAGTTTAGGAAAATACTAAACTTCCAAATTAATGTAAGCGATTTTTAATTTCGATTCTCTACTAACTTGTTCTAACCTTCAGGCTCCAACCATATTTGAATTCAAGCCAGTCTCCCGCATTCGTAACTCGACCTGTGGAACGTCGGCGGAACAAATCAAAATCATATAATAATTTACGTATTCTGTAAATCCATTTATGTACCTACGTCATTTTTTGCTTTCACTACCGTTTCGAAAAGGTGCTTTAACATTAAGGAGAAGAAACGGCGAAATAAATTCTCAGCACATGTTTTAAAACAACATATGGCTATTACAAAGTAAGTTTAAACCTGCGACGAACTGGTATCGACACTATTATTTCCAGACGTCCATTAATATATATCATATCAATACTAATTCTTTATAGAAAACCAAACAAGTACATGATAGTTGTGAATCTTCTGGTCCCTAAGGTAGTCGAAACTGTCTTCCAAGGACCAACGTTTTCTCCCATATAATGAAACTGTTGTCCAATTTAAGAATAGAATTGAAGAATAGCTAATGAATTGGTATTGCGTGTGTTGTGGGTCAGTGTATTTACGTGCGTGTGTGTATGTGCGTGCGTGTGCGTATGAATGTACGCGTCTGTTTTTGTGTTATTACAACTCTCTAAGATGTTTTCAACTTCGGTATAATTAAAGTTACTGAGCCAGGTAAAATTCAGCTTTCTTAAAATTATTATTAGAATACATTTTTATATTTATATTATTGTTGTATATTAATTAGCCTATTGTAGATACTAGGGGCTATTACATCAAAAATTTTTCGCGCTAGCTTACTGCGTATACGAGGCACCGGGTAGCGATTCACGTGTTTAAATGATGTCGACAGATAAGGAACTATGTATTTGGCTGTGGTAACTTGTAAGATATATGTTTTCAATATATATGTTTTCCTTACCGAAAGTACTTTTGCTTTGTCACACACATCAGTAGTAGGGTGTCTATGCGGTAGATACAAAAGTACTTTAAGTACAGCTCTTTGTGCTCTCTCGACATCAACGAGGTATGTTTTGGCAGCGTTTCCCCATACGCTAATACAGTAGGATATTCATCTATACTATAATATCTTTTACCTATAAGCTGTGTTTTAAGGCCTCGCTTAAAAGTTCAAATAAGTACTCACTCACTCACGTATCGGGTTTGGAACCTTATTGGAAAAACGAACACCAAGCCCCATAAAAGAACGCTGAACCTTTTGAAAGTGATATGAACATGTAACCAAATTATGCCGATATTTTCTATTTCGAATAGCGTAAACCGATCAGGCAGAGGCAATCATGTGAAATTCTTCTCGTTTGGAACTCGTTGAGGTTTGTACTTACTAGTAATTTAACTTTCTTAACTTGCCCGCGTCAGTGTTCCCGGCTACTTACGATGTAGGAGTCTTCAAGAGGAGAGTGAATAGGCAATTATAAGTTAGTGTGTTCACCATCTTAGACTTCATCACCACTTACCATCAGGTGGGATTGTTGGCAAGCATTAACTTATTTTATGTAAAAAAAAGTTTAATTCCAACAATACTAGAGTACTCGCAGTGGCGAATTTCTTTACCTGCCTGAAAAGACACCCCTCTTCTAAAATCTACTCAGGTACAGAGAATTTAATCGTAATGACCTGATAATCTTACCTGGTCGATAGCGTCCCACATTTTTAAATAAATTATGAAAGAACCAAGCTTTAAAGTTTACTATCGCTATGACGTCGTGAACAGTGGAATTAATGAATCGATTTGCTACTACATATTTATCGTGTGTGGATATAACCGTAATCAATATGACCCTAAAGAAACGCTAACACTGACGGCAAGATTTTGTAACACATTTAAAACTCAAAATGAAAGTTCTATATAAAATTATATCTAATTGTAACACAAGCTAAATAAAATAATATTATATGTAATAAATATAACAATGCAAAAACATACTGACGAAAACATTCTTACACGCGAATTATAACTGAGTTTTATAGTTTCATTACCGCCGATAAGTGAAGGATTCAGTAAATCGTCGATCGCCGACCGATGGGCGCCGATTGACGACCTACGACCGGCGACCGAACCGACATATGAATTCAACAGATATTTTATTTAGCACCGTAATCGAAACTATCGTATATCAAAATCCGAATAATTTCGGATAGGGGCAGTCGAAATGCATCACGTTATGGTAGGTTTTCGCCGGCCTTATCGGCTCGGCCGCGTGGTGCTCACTTTTAGACAGTTTTTTTTCTGTGATTATAATACCAAATAAAGTCAAACAATTATTGCCTTGTTTATACATAAGATTTTTTTTCCAATTATTACTAAACAACTAATATTAGGAAATTAGAATTAAACATTAGAATGTTTTATAATATTGTAGCAACCCTACAGTGGTTAAATAGTAGCTACTTATTTTGATGCGTGAATAATATTTGATTTACGTTGTACAAATTAATCTTTAAACCCCATTTCAATAAACTTATATGTATTAAAGTTTTTTCCAAAAACGGTTACACGATAAGTTATCTTTTTATTCAGGTAATAATTACGTAGTTATGAAGCGCCATATTGTGTAGTACACGTGTAAAATCTAACTAATTTAGTTTATACGCAGTATTATTTAATTTACGTAAAGATTAAAGAATATATCTTAATACGTGTAGAACGAGATAGCCATTTCTTATTTATGTAGACAAAGTTAAAGAATGCAACTACATAGTTGGTGGTTTTAGACAAGATATCAAATAAAACCTATCAATAGTACCTAATCAATATACTTACTCATCTGGTATTCCTTACATTTTAACAAAATAAGTTATTCCTAATAAATAAATAATTTTAAATTAAGTATCAATTTTACTAATCTTTTTTTTTCTTTCCCTGTATATATGGTTACAATATCTTTAAGTACTTATATACATTCAAAGACATGGAAAAATAAAATTTTCATAGACCTTGATAAAGCCGAGAAGTTTCGAGGTTTCAGAACAAGGGCGATTATTTGTAATGTTTCGTATGAAACAAATTTCTATATATGTGTATGTAATTTATATACTATCACCATGACTGGATAAAAGTCTATCAAGGGAACCGTTTCATCTCTGAACAATTCTTTACTCTGCTCTTGGCCTATTATTTCATTTGAAGTCAAAACAATATATATTTAGTTATATGATTGGACATGGATGTTTAAAAATAACGTAGCGTAGCTTTAGGTATAGGTAGGTTGGATGGAAAATGTGGAGTGTAATTGTATCGGGACGTATGGAGAAGGTGAGAGGTCCGAGAATAAATGGAAAGGTGTGACAGGTGACAGATATGGCGTATGGAAGGTTATAGAAGACGATTGTGTATGGCAAGATGTGTGGTTTATTTAGAGATTTATTATTGTTGAAAATAGAGTGAAAAGTAAAAGATAAAAGCAGAAGTGTAGTGAAAACATCTTTTTTATTGAGCTCCAACCCCTAGGCACACAAATTTAGGGGCTCGTCCGGGATTTGAACCTCTCGCAATATTATAAATAAAATTATAAATAAAAAATATTTTAATTAAGCTACGTCATAACGAGAACGACAATTACAATAACACTAATGAATCGTCATTATGAAGCACCCCCGCGACCGTTATGTGCGCGTAGTTAATTATCCATAACTGTCGTGATATGATTAATCAAGTAACAATATTATAGTACAAGGTAATCCCTTTTCTGTAGAAGGCATTCCAATTTTGATAACCGGTTATTATTCTACTTCAAAATTGTAACATTGACTTACTGACTCGGTAGATTTACAAGCGTAAAATGTTGCACAGGAGTGAGAATTTATGTACGAATTAAACTCCAGAGCAGGGATTTTATGGAGCTCCGTAACTGTGACCGAAACTATCCGATATCTGAAATAAAAATATATCCGAAACCGTAACCAAATCCGATAAAAAGTTTCGAATAATTTCGGATAGGGGCAGGGTCTAAATGAAATGTGTTATGACATGTTTTCACTGGCCGAGTCAGTACGTTAGCCGCGACGTTCTCATTTAAGATACATTTTAGATTTTGAGGCTATTTTTTTTTTACCAAGTAATACCTAGAAATAAAGTCAAATCTTGTAAATACATTATATATTTTCTTCAATTCGTAAATTATCTAATATCTGTAACCGAAATTATCACAATCGAATAATCCGAAATAATTACATATCCGTAACCGTAACCGAAACCGGTAAAATATTATTCATATATCTGTATCCACATCCAGATCAGAAATGTAATATCCATAACATCACTACCCCAAAGGAATCAGCTTCTTGTTAGGGTATTACATTTTTTATGAAAATCCTTACGTCATAGGGCAACAAGAGCCACTTTTCTCAAGAGCCGTCTGCGACGAGAGCGCGCTTTCGACAGGACCACGTATAGATCGGAAACTGGTCGGGCGAATCCGACTAAACCACGACGTAAATAAACTGTTATACGCCAGTTGTTCATTTATGAATCATTTTAGGGTTAAAAAAAACTTATAGTTCGCCTCGATCGCTACCAAAATGACAATAATTCTAGTCACATTTTGAATCGCCAACGTAGAACAACACTAATTTTGCATTCTGGAATTCTTATCTATCCCCTCACAAAGACATAGTGAATTACTCGTAAATTTGGATGTCGTGGATTCATCAATCAACTAATAAAAGGGATTCGCTTAGTTGCCCATGTCACTGTTGACGTTGAATGTACTGTCTGTTGGAAAGCGAACTAAATCGACTTTTAATTAGTTAGATAAGAGTCTCATTACACCGACATTAGTTGTGCCACCAGTTCACCAAGAACAACGAGCTTCTTTAGGGTACCGTACGGAAAAATAAAAACAATATTTATGCACCTAATAATAATAATAGTTTTTATTGTAACCCATAGCACGGACATGACTTAAGAACGATTTGATCAAAATAATTATACATTAGGTGGTCTTGTCGCTAAAAAGTGATTTCTTCCATACAACCTTAAGGTGAGAAGTTATAAGCATAGGAATATTATCTAGTGGCGGGGTGTACTAAATAAAATTAAATATAAGATAGCTTGTAGATAGCAATCAATGAAGTGGGGTTAGGGAAGTAGGGAGAACACAAAATCAATGTTGTACTCGTAAGTAATTTTCTCTGACTTCAGGTTTAATAGTCTAGGTAATCAGCGTGACTTATATATTTTCACCTATTTATTGTGGACATAAATGAAACTACAAATAATTAAGTCTCGCGAACGAATCCTTAAATTTAATTTTGTACACGTAGGGTACACAAATCTTGGCTCAAACAGTCTATGCTAATGATAAAGTGGTAAAGGGGCCAAATCTGTGCATTAAATATTTTGATGGAAATTTTAATGTAGATAGCTTTGTTATCGATATACGGGTCAAAACATATATTTTTTTAATTTTTGCCTGTCTGCTTGTCTGATCACAGTAAAACCACTATAAATTTGGATGATACTTGGTAGGTATGTTAGTCATTTATATTACGGGTCATAATCTAGAATACTTTTCATCCCGGGAAATGGCTCTGCTCGTGCGAGATAGGAAATAAAAATGAATATGGACATTTTGTTAAGAGGGCCGTAAATAAAATTTTGATTGTTTCGCTGCAGCTATTGTAATAATAATAAATTAATATGTTTGTAATTCATAGAAGTAGAAAAACTCATTAATAATACAATGCGGGTGCTTTTTCTAAGCGTAAGATAAAACATTACAGTATCTACCTAGTTTTTTGTTTTTCTGTGGGCTTTCTTTTGTATTGTTAACAAACTTATAAAAAGGAGGAAGTTCTGAATTCGCCTGAATTTTTTTTAATGTATTCTTAGCAAAAACGAGACTAAATAAATAAAAATAAGAAATTCATTAAGATCACGAGTATTTTTAATGGTGAAATTTATAAATCACGAAATAGAAAATCAAGCAGACTGTTGTAAATAAATTCTAAACAAATATAAGACGAAACAGAATTGACTATTCAAACGGGCAGAGCTTCCCCTTAAAACGTTGACCACAAATATAAGTGTGTCAAGACGAGCGCTCATCGTCTTATATAGGTGCTTGGCGGTGACTGTCCGCCATCCCCTCCTATTAACGGATGTGACGTCACTTTGCTGCTAACACGGCCTCTCCTGACACCCTGACGTCTCCGTCAGGAGCAGAGGGTCCCCTTAGCAGAACGAGACGTTTGATTGGTCTGCACAATCGAAGAAAGCAGCGCATTCTTCTGGAGTCATTCACCCTTCCAGAGCACCATGAACTGTTTTACGTTTTTAGGTTC
>PDGT01000025.1:683182-717174 GCA_003671415.1 Megathymus violae
ATTTTAAATGGTGAAATTTATAAATCACGAAATAGAAAATCAAGCAGACTGTTGTAAATAAATTCTAAACAAATATAAGACGAAACAGAATTGACTATTCAAACGGGCAGAGCTTCACCTTAAAACGTTCACCACAAATATAAGTGTGTCAAGATTTTTTTTTTTTTGCGCCCAGACAATTGGAAAAAGGGCTACCCTCCGGGAAACGGAGGAGGGGGGTGGTGAATGCTCATAGCATACCAGCGCAGCCGGCTGCGCTGGTTATGTGGGACTCCCGAAAAACCTAGGGGCCTACCCACTAAACACCACCCGAGGCTGGCTTTGCCCTGGAGGCCTTTAAGCCGACATCTGATGCGACCCCCTTTAGGGAAAGGGGGCGCTAAGTGTGTCAAGACGAGCGCTCATCGTCTTATATAGGTGCTTGTCGGTGATTGTCCGCCATCCCCTCCTATTAACGGATGTGACGTCACTTTACTGCTAACAGTATGTTACCTCAGAACTCCGTCATTTATAAACCGTTTCGGAAAATTCCTTTTTGGTATGCTTTTCTCATTAGGTCCCGTTTAAATTTGAAAAAAAAACTACCCATGAAGGTGAAAAATAAGAGATTTTTGACCCTTAATTTGTTTAATTTTTGACCCTTAGGGAATAGACTCGGATTTCCTTTATAACTAGCACCCGTCCCTGGCTCCGCTTCAGTAAAACTCTGTGTTACTCTTATAAATAGTACCTGCATTGTTTTAGGATTGGGTTTTTCTCGTTCTGTGAATTAGAAATATATTAATTTATAACTTGTTTATTTGTGGACAGATTGCAATGAAACAAACTTTAAATATTAAGTGACGTTTACTGCTATACATCAGTGAAAACCATAACGAAATAATTAAGCCGTTTCTGAGATTAGTGCGAGTAAACGCACTGACAAAAATTCTAATAACTATTGCTTTGGGTTCTATTGCGCTAATAAGGCCCCTAATAATCGTTTTTCTCATATATCCTTCATGTACAGAAAGCAATCAGTCACAATTTTATTATATGTATAGATTTTGGTCTAAATTCGTAGTTCGTTTTATTAATACCTATTATTAAGTATCTGTTGACTAGCTTTAGTAAAAAAAATTGGACACAGAACATTATTTAATGATTGTGATAGAAATTCGACCTCTACGCAACCCCTAGTATGAACAACACTAAACATCGCATATATGTGTATGACTACATAAAACAATCACATTTCTACTGAATGGGCAACCCTAAAAACACCGCAATTACGTTGAAAATGGAGTCGAGTTCATAATATTAGCGTTTTAGTGAGCGTAATGTCGTTTTAACAGATGTTAATGCCATTGTTCCAAACAACGTTAAGGCATGTTTACATCGTCACCGGTAAATTTAAGGTAACGATACATTACGATGTGTGTGTAGGATGTTCATCGTGGATTGTGTAATTTTAAATTTGGAGAGAACAAGCTTTATTCATTCTTGACTTGGGTCAAGCCTTTTTAGCCTTACTGGCCTGAGAGCTAACTTCCAGTTAGTGATGCTTCTTATTTATTTATTTATTTATGTACACACATAGTTGGCACAAAGTAACATTAATCTTAAAAAATATACAAAGGTGCTGCTTATTTCTTAAGAAATTTCTTCCAGCAGACCTGCGACTGGAGACATCAAATCGAGAGGTAGATGCAGCGTGCACATATACACATATAGAAATAAATATGTATAAAATAATAAATAATACATAAATATATTACAATATATATAACAAAATATATATCAATTTATAACTTGTATACATACAAATATATAATACATATGATATAATGAATGTACCCCAACATGGAGAAAGAGAAATACTTGAAATATAAGAAACATATTTTATAAATATATTTGCTCTGATAATGATAGATAATGTTCCCTTACTCTTCTCTTGAAAACAGAAATAGTTTTAGAGTTCCGTATATTGGGCGGCAGCGAATTTCAAAGCCGTACTGCGTGAACCGTAAAGGAGGGAACTTGTTGAACAACGGACGAGGTAACAGAGCTAGATCACTTCTATTCATGATCCCTGGATTTTATACTAATCAACTTAAACCCTGCACTCTCATGTGTACATGTTCATAGAATAATTTACCCGTTCCATTAGTTGCCAATATCCTTGTAGAAAAAACCTTAAACTTAAATAAAAAACATTTTCCATATCGGACAGCCAGTTCAAAGCGAACCTCTGCTTCCCTTTTTCTGCTTGACTGATGACGTATTGGTGATGTCTTCGATGTTACAGATGTTCACGAGGGACGGTGACCACCGACCATCAGATGGCCCGTATTCTCGTTGCCAGCTGTTTATATAAAAACGTGCTGGGAGGATGCTGTGTATTATTATGTCTTGGCGACGTTTCTTTGTGGCTGCTAACGGTATTGCAGTAATAATATCCAACTTTCTGCTCTGTAGTCTACGCGTTAATTCTGTTATGCCACAAAACAAAATCAGACCTTGTTCAGTGGTGAAATCGTTGTAGCTAATAATAGTATAGTTAAGAACCATTTATTACGGTTAAATTAACCACAATACTTAAATATTAAAAAATTTACCGCAGAATCCTGTATGATTTTGATATATGTGATTACAGTATTATTGCGTTATCACTTGTGAAACTCACCTATTTTTGCGAATTTAATTTTAATTCAACTACTGATTAGATTTTATTTATTAACACTTAGTTATAAAATCAAAGTTAAATAAGATATATTGAGGTGGATTAACTTGCCAGAATTCTTTAACCCTCATCCCTGAACGTTGATAATATATTTTGTTATTCACGAACATTTGTTTTGGATTTTGATTACTTGCGTATACACCACCTACGTCAGGGAATCCTGTTGAAAGGATGCTTGTCAATTTTCTATATATAATGTATAAAAGAAAATCCGTAAATTTTTGTCCTTTTTAGCATAATATAGTTCTGATCTACAAGTGAACACGACAGTGATTTTTGGGAAGTCTGAGCACGATATTATGATTTGATTCAACCTAATAATTATTAAACCTTTCTTGTAAGTAAGTCTATCTATTTGTTAAAACCGTATGAAAACCCGTACCGTAGTTTTTGAGGTTATCGCATATCTGTGTTTATATTATATAACATATGCCGTCATAGGCAAGGAATAATTTATCTTCCAAATGGTAAAAGAATATTTGGAATAGGTGCCGTCATTCCGGAGATTACTTTCTGCACGTACACAAACATACAAAATTCTCACTACCTCTTTATAATATTAATATACATTTTAACTGAATGAAAAATAGAATAAGAATCAAATTTATAAGTTTTGCATCTAATCATAGACAAATAGCTTCTCCAATGCCAATCATTTACCATATCACAAAACTGCCTATATCGTTAATAGAGTTGAAAAGTTATTTCATAAATAAGTCTCTCTAAATAGCGTTGCTCATCACTCGGGAGATACTCGTACGATTTCGTACCCACAAAGTCTCTTTTTAAATAAATATGTTCACGTAATCTCTTAACACCTTGTAAAATCGTATTTACCCGATCGCACTGCGGTTAGGACAGTGCAATACAGCAAACATTAAACCGATTCGTGGTGAAAAATAATGCAACAAGAATCAATAAATAACTCGTAACGCTAATTCAATGATTACAACCCATTACCTGCACTTAGGCATGGAGAGAATCGATCCAAATGATACGTTCTCGCAGTCCCACGGACGGCAATCTCGCCAACACATTACGGGGAGATTTTCACGGCTAGCTATAATTTAATATAATCCAAAGAAATAGGTACAATAAGGTTTCCATCCACTCGGACGGTTGAGATTCGATTCAAAATCGTATGCTTCGCTACAGTCGTTACGACTGTTTCATTTTTAAATTGTATTGCGATGTAAGAAAGCTGACATTTGAAAAGCATGGACATTCCAAAAGCAAATCTTATAGTGTTGTGCGTCAAGTTGTACGATGCGCTGTACACAGATAATCGTGATTTCGATACTCGGAAGATACGTTATCGATCACGATGCTAAAGATTCGATTAGTTTCGATTGTGGACGGTTGTTTTGATTTCCAATTTGCGCTCGCGCCGTTTGGGTGCTAAATAGCGGCACGTACTCCACTCGCATTTCGCATCGCAATTTTCGTTTCGATCTGAACATGATTTGAAGAGTTGTTAAAGTTTTTGTCCCTTAGCTCTGCTTTTTCCACATTTGAGCGACATAAGAGTTTTATTTAAGTAAGAACTATTCGATATTCGACTGTGTTCCATTTGCTATATCCAGTTTCGATTTTTTTGCTGCCCAAAAATCAATTCAAATGTTCACGAAGATCTATTGTAATCAAACGAATTCAAAATAAATAATGAAGAAAACGTGCCATCCGTGTTACAATGACTACCAAAGCAATTTAATATGATTTAACCCGCAATTATTTTGAGTCAAACACACATTACTGGAATGAGGTAAACGAATCAAACAATCCTGCTTGATTATTAGTTATTACAATAGCATTATGTGTATCAGAGTAACCTCACGATTATCGATGGTTAAATAGTGTCAGGCAGTTTTATTCTCTATTTTATACATCAAAAGCATTATTTCGTCGTGACTTTATATTCTCCACCTGCAATTCTGTATATTTTTATAAACGTATTTTGTTATGTCGGTCCAAGCGGCCCCATGTCGATAACAGGTTAAGTAAATGACATAAAATGGCCGCTAAAGGCAGTAAAAACTAATTCGAGACGGACGTCTCTCATTACTATCTGAAAATTCAATTTCATTTCAACTCTCGAAGCCCTTATTATTTTTTTGTAATTCATTGCATTTTTATTGTCTTTGGCAACAAACGATAAGGATAACTTGATTTTGTGCAGAGATTTTGTGGTCATAGATAACGATTTTATTTTAAAAATAAAAGAATATTCTATAAAAGTTGTGTTTCATAATAAACTGATATTTAATGTCGGCAATAGAATTGATATATCTAAATCAGTAGTAAAACATCTATGATGCACTCCAATAAGACAATAGCTGCTCAGATTTTTTTTCCGTTTTCTGACTTTCTGAAACTGCAACTGAAACACGGAAAACACTTTTTAAGAATTATTTTAGAAACAGGGATTTTAGAAATGGTAGCTAGCGAGACAGCTAATCTGTACCACCTTCTCAAGGACGGTCGGGATCTTATTTATTATTGCAGATCCCAGTGAGGAACCTGACGCAATTTTAGGTAGTTAATTACAAAAGTCAATTGCATCTATGTATATCCTATGTATATCCTACAAATTTGTAAATTTGTACTATATTTCCAAAATATTACAAAAGTTTTCAAAACTGCGCATTAGAATAAGGAAGCCGAATTATATTATATAATTAACCATATACCGACAAACTATAAACTAATAGAAGTTGATTAGCCATTTATACTACCTAGTACGATTCGTACGATATCAACCGATTTTGTCATTTGCATCGAAGGCCATTTTATTAGATATTGTATAGTATCAACTGCCACAAAAATTCAGGAAGTCACCTGAATGGGTTACAAAATCTGAGGGGAGGTGTTAAATTGTCACACGGACCATAGTCGAACGGAAGTATGCTCACTTGAGTCTGAATTACCCCGCGTTACTCCGGCAAACTACCTCATAACAAATTGATTTTTTATCCAAACTACATTAGGTGTTGAGCCTTGATTTCAGAATAAACGAAACGTTGCCGGCACAGTAAAAAAAATACCACGAACTCGCACATAATACGGTTGTATTACGGGCTAAAATTCTACGGTTCGTAATCCATGACTCGAGCACAGGAATATTATGCCTACAACGTGCCACACAATTTGATCTTCGTTTTGAATTGTTACACGCCAATTTGAACTATAAAATCGAGGGTTAAGATCTATTTCACCTCATGAACTAGTGATGTCCAACGCTACCGTACCATTGTACAATATTTATTGACGGTTGGCTGACATCTATTGTGTAGGTTGAGTTGAGTAATTTGTAGTACCAACATTCCCATCGTATAATTATGACTCAGGTGTTCTTTATTACATTTTAATTTATATGCGTATACATATGTATTTCTGTCCCAAACTTAATGTTATCAATATATCTAAGTTAGTGACGTTGTTTTCCAAAGAGTTAGTTTATCGATTATTATTAATAATAATTAATGTTCATAATAATAAATTACATTATAATGATCTCAGTGCAGAATCTGCTGTGAATTTAGTCGATGATATTATAGAATTATTGTATTGATTAATATTTGGTTTGGTTATCTTTTACATAAATATTTTGGTTGAAGTTTATTACCGTATAACACGTTAGGTATATTTAAAATTAGATTTTGCTTTAACCGTCTCTTTAATAACTTGCAACTAATAATATTTTTATACTTAATTTATTATAAACAATACGTTGTCAACCCCATGAATAATGTTTGTATTTGACATAGTGTTTTATAACAAAACAGTAATGGAATTCTAATTACTGCATAATTGCTTAGTGCACATGTAGTTTATAATGTTCAATAAACCGTTTTTTGTCCATAAAACTTAAAACAGTAGCGAGTTTTACACAATATACAAGACAGTTTTAAATGACATTATATATTACAAAAAATATTACATTTCACACGATAGCAATATCAAAGTCATTAATGATAAAAATTGTGACAAACAGACGTATCATTACGACATCAACTCTTTAATAGTCATAAAAATACTTATCTAATAATTTCATATTATTGACATTATCGTCCCAGTAGTGCGCATATATGATTAGTACGTCACTAATGAACACGTTGTAGTTTTTACGCTTATTTTTTTAAACAATTACCTTCTGCTAATGATACGCGCGGTAAGCGAACGAATCGTAAGTGTTAATTAGGTTAATACAATTATGACATCAGTTGGATGGTACAAGCTAACGTACGGATAACTAAGTTTTATTTTCAATGGTCAGGAATAGGTCGATCCTTAGTACCTTGAAATACGGTTGAGATTTGTAAATTTAAGTTTCTTAATCGATAATTGTGTGTGTATTCGTCGGTTTCTTCGCTCAAGCACACATGTCGACCTTTTCAAAATAGAAGAAAAAACGTTGTTGAACAACTCGGCATCCGTGGCTTCGTGAAATGCCAGCTGCCACTTTCAATGTCCAACTTAATAACCCCTTTATGGCAGCCGCTTAAACTGAGGGATCAATCAGGTCGAGATAAACGTTGCCATTGTGCCCAAATTGACCACAGTTCAATTTTGTCGCAAAAAGTCTAGTACGGGTTTCGTTCACTCTTGATATAAGTGAAACGGATGAAATATGTTGCATACGATGAAGCAGGTAGGTACTTCGCTGCCTTCAAATAAATGTATAATTTATCTCTGTGACATTTGGTTCGTTAGGACGCTGTGGTCAGGTGATTTAATCACAATTACCTAGCTCATTACGATTTTCGTAATAGGTCGCCAAAAATAAAGCAAATTAATTACGTCTGACCTTTAATTAACCTTTGTAAAATTTATGTTACGTGATGATTTCAAAATTTAAATTACACATATTTAATTTTCTGCTTGTTAAGGTAAAGAAACACTTCGTGAAGACGTTCTACAAGCGTAGGAGTTCTCGATAATGGTGTTTAAGATGTGTGCAATCTGCTAATCAGAATTTGGCGTGATAGCCTTAACCACTCTCGTTGGATTAATGTATGATATAATTTTAAATGAGTATATGCTTAAAGTTTTCTTTACAATTGACCTCTAAGCAAATTATAGTTTGGTGATTAAATCAAGTTACCTATGTCATTTAGTGTACTAATTCATATAAGTCACAAAAATACAGGAAATTACCTGTGGACCTTATTTAATTTTAGTCAACTTTATCTTAATTATTGCTAGTCTTACAGAGTATCTCGGCAACCAATCTATGAAATAAGTATTCCATCATTGATAAATACCACACGTGAGTCTCACACTAAGAATGCTAAAGGAGAATCAAGGTAAAGGAAAGGTAAAGGAGAGCCAAGGGAAAGATGTATGGTAATATTATGAAGTTACACAGCTATTTCAAAGGTCAACAACAACACGGTGGAGAAAATACTCCTAGATAGAAGTCCAAGGGTTATTGAAATTATTTCAGGTCGTACAAATCTAATTGCAGATAACACATATTTCTCTGCATACACATTTTTGTAGATACATTATTTATCTATCTATAACTGATCTTGCCGGTTTAAAGAATAACCTAAAAGCAGACAGGCCACCTAATGATAAGTTGTCACCTTCGCCTGTGAACATATGCAATATAAAATGTAAAAAAACACATTCTTATTGTTATTTTTTGCAATGATTTCAACAGTAATCTCTCCCTAATTACTTGCATTAGTGGTACGTAATAATATTGAATTAACACATTTGTGCAACAATGTAAGCTTAATCGTAATTAAACACTTAAATGCTCTGTCGGATGCAACAATATTTGTAAAAGTTTTGACGTATTCTTATCTTGACGTGATAATTACGCTGAGCGCATTGAGCGGTATTTTTTTATAACACCTAGCGCCATTTTCATTTGTTTGGTCTATCAATCGTAATGAAACTGGTTGGTTTGGAAGTTTTTTTTTGAAATAACCAGCGAATGAGCCTGACCTTCTGTGGCCTTTGGATTGTGATGAAGTCAATGTTGTCCACCGGCAGTGACACTAGCAGTATAACCGATGTGTTGTCATTAAAAAAGAAAGCAATTAATTTCTTTGAACTGTCTCTCCAACACTACAACCCAAATACAAATATATTTAAATATTTTACTATCTAAACTTTTCTGCTCAAAGAATTTTAGCATCATGAACGAATACCATTAGGGTTAAATTGGGTGGTAAAAAGATCAGCAATCAGAATGGGCCCGGCGTCGTTGCATATCCGTTGTCTAATAGATTGTGGTTGGGGTGCTTGCCTTGTACCTACTCAAAAATGGGTGGGGCCCTTAGCTTCCCAAAATAAATCTTTATAGACACTTCTTACAGCAAGTACAATCTATATGCAGCAAGTAAATTCTAAAACACCCTGATTAAGGTTTGGTTGGCTTGGGTTGGTTTCGTGGTTGGAGTTTTAATGATGTTGATAAACACAAATAACTTTGTATGTCTGTCTATGCAAATAACTTGTTATGTACTATATACATATGCAGTAGAAAAATTTGATGACCAAAATACTCATAAGTGTTAGGGAAGAAAGGGCCTCGATTGGTAACCACGCCTGGTGGAAGGAGGACAGAGTGAACCTGATCATGTAGGTTAATGATATGAAGGTGACAGCTATGTGATGGATGCGGGAGGCTCAGGACTGATCAGAGTTGGCGAGAGATGCAGGTAAATCGGTATAGCGTGTACAATACGACAAATTGTACCGTTACGACGAATCTTTATTATGTCATCTAAAACACTATCGCATTACGGTATTCAATTTAAAAATAAGTTTCTTGTTTAGATTAAGCTACGCCATAATTATAAATCATTTAAATATATATGTTTGAGATGGGCATTAGTATAGACGTGAAACGAAACTCAGCACGATATCCGAGTGATGGCAGCACCGCCGCGATGACGTCGATACTCGGCGAACATCGTGCTACAACAGAGCCTAGCTAGTGGAGTGACGCCGGATGGAGCCTCAGTTGACATTCTGCGGTCGAAGAGATCGGTTCCTCCGCACTGGGAACTGTTACTTGTTTCGTTTTCCCGGTGTGAAGTGTTTGTTAACACATTAGAAAACACATTTTAAGTATGTCATATATTTTTGACTGTAACTGACTAGCTAGTATGAGCATAAAAACCGTTTAAGATGCAAAGTAAAGTTTGTCACAAATGGAAGATGAAGTACGAGTGTGGGAACAATAAATATGTACGAATAGTATGGTTTTTCTGACATGATATTGATAGAAACCCCGGCTGTCCCGTGCCTTTATGATCGCAATCTTATCATAACCAGTAGTGATCTGTGTATGTGGGTAATATGTACCGTTTATATGGTACAATGTACTAGATTTTATTCGTAATCTCTGTGTATTAATATAATTGTACTCGTAGAATCTTTATTTTGTACAATGCCAGCTGCAGAGACAAACTTACAAAGACTCTTACGTAAATATAGATTTTTACTCAATATGTCACAGTAATTGATTGGCTTTGGAGTAGTCAAAACTGTAATAAAATCTATTCAGTTGTTATTGACCGACGCATGGGTAAAAGGAAAATGTCAGAAACAAATAAGTTGAAGTTGGTTATATATATACATATATTGTTACACAAGTTTTTTGACTTAAACCCATTGACAGCACACTGCAGAGGAACTCTCCTTGTTATTGTAGAGGCCTTCACCATGATGGTCCAGTTGCAGATTAGTGGAGGGGTTCGTGTACAATCCAACTGCCTTAAATTGTTATTATACTGGAAGGACTCAAACATGACTTAACGAGTGCTTTTTGATGATAACAGTGACTGACGGTTCAAAGTGGCTTCGGAAGCAAGGAAGCGTTTAAGAAATATTTGCGACCAGCGGTCACCGATCCTACAACCGACCGCACCCCAGTTGCATAACTTAGTCGAACACTTTTGATACTAACCATTGAGTTATGAGCGCTTTAAGATCTTAAAAATCGTCTTTAGTGTAGAGACGGAAAAAAAGTGGTGACATCTTAATGGTTTGAACATCGATTTCCTACACGTAAGAGTACCAATTCTGTCTCCATCTCTAATTTCTCAAATTATGTGCGTATGTGCGTAAAATATGTGCGTATTCGGTGAAGGAAACCTGAGTTCTCCATAACGGTTTCAAAAGTCTGATAAGATTACCAATACGCATGTCGACACCGTGGGTGACTATAGCCACAACCCCTATCATTGTGAGAGAAGATCTACGTCCATCGGGAGCATAATTATTAATTACAACGAATCAAAGACACTCTCAATTACAAGTTGCTAAAATACGTACAGATGATAGATATTGCTGACGAAAGATGTTTAAGTTTTGAATTATGAACATGACATACAGCCAAAGAACAGTTTTCCGACATAACTTACACGCAATATCACACTCTGATAAAATTCATATTAATACTTATCATAGTGGAGGGTTGCGTGTTCGAATGCATTACGAAGACCGCAAGTGGATCACTTTGACGGCTTACTTAGCACTCGCTGCTGTTGCTGTCACTCCGCTACATGTTAAAATGGGTGCAACACTAAAAATATATAAGTTTCGTTTAACTTGATACAGTAACTCGTTACACGATGAGCTGCGAGCGAATAATATAAAAGTATTTATGTACATAGTCACGTTAACAGAGGAAAATAGATCTATAGCTGAGAAATAACAATATATATATATATATCTATATATATATATATATATATATATGGATAGCGCTTGTTTAGGAAATAGTGTAGAAATAGCAAAATCTGTATCATTTCTTCTATACATAAACTTACTTATATCCAGTGGGATAGTCAGCTGGGTCTAACTCTTTTTTCACAATACAGCAGGTGAAGTTCTTAGTCTATCACGGTCAAATGCATATTGGCGGACTTCTCACACTTTTAAACACACACACACGTTTAAACTACAACTTTTTTAGGTTTTATGACGATGTTTCAATCAACCGCACACGGTACCTAATTATGAGGACATTTTGTTTCAGCAGGTGAAATATGTGGTAAAGTATCGTGGTTAAGTATGTTTAAATGGGTAAAAAATATAGTGTAAACATAATCAACCTAATGCAATACTTGATAACTCATAGATAGTACACTGAACACGTTATTTAGTTCAATATGATTAGTAAACAATAAGAAGCAACTAACGATGGAGACACATACTTACTTGTCGAGGAAATCCTCGACGACTGTTAACATTCCAATGCTCTAACACACATTGTCGGCTTGTCAGCAAATACTTGCTTATTAGTTGACGTCGCTTATTGGTCCAGATTGAAGTTTTTGGAGAGCACCACTTCATTGATTGATTGATTGATTTGGTAGGGATTGCCAACAATAGTGAGTATTGAAGTGTTAAAATACAGCAATAAATTGATATTTTTCCTTTATTTTCTGGCTGGGTAATGGTTAAAAATCGATGCAGCTTTTTAAAACGCGTCGAAATTTCTCTCAATTTTACGCTATGGAACAAGTAGGACGAATTCACAACATTCCATAGTGAATAGTACCGTGAACTCGGTAGGTACTTTATAATGATCGCGAACAACGAATTTATCATCTTCGCTTGCTGTACAACCAGTGCCTCAATTCGCCGCGGAAATAAGTTACGCAAAAACCAACACTTTCATTAAAAGTTAATGTATCATGGCGTTATCTGACATATATTTAATTATCTTTGCCAGTTATCTATACTCTTAATTAACCGCAACTTAACTCACTTCGTTTTAATTAAGAAAAATAATAAATACGCTAAACATATAATTAAATGGAAAAACGGATACCTACAGTTTTATCTTTTTTTTCTTAGTACTAACGTGAAATTACAAAAAGTACTGGTTTTACCGCGATGCAAAGCAATTCCTATTAATTTAATGTGTAAGCAAACACACACTAATCACTAGGTTGGAATATTTTTCGGTACGATTCAATTTATAAGCTGTCAGATTATGAATTATTGGGAAATGACAATCTTGATTTTTATCCTATTTACAATTTTTACTTAAATAATCTTTTCATTTCCCAATTCATTACTGAATATGATAATAATGACGACTTATTAAGTAATTAATGGCTTATTCATTAATTAATTAACATATAATTAAAGTACACCTTCATCTGTTATATAAGAGCCGAAATAAGCCGTATACGAAATGCCAAGTACGTCAGTTCAATTGTTTTAGTTATATTGTTATTATATTTAGGTACTTTTGAGATACCAAAGCCACCCGCACTCTACCTTCCTTTTGAAGCTCACGGGGCACCAGTATCGTCAGATGTTATGGAATCTTACATCTGTAGAAATTAGTGTCCGGTGGGAAAAATGTCAAACTACGTTACTAGCTGTTATCTTTTTGAAATTAGCTGTGAAATGTTACGAGCGTATTATGGTTGCATACAAAGCTAGTTACCAAGCAATTTCACTGTATTTTATCGGCAACGCGTCTGTGACGTTGACTTCTCACAATCATGTATCCCATCTGCTTGGAGAGCTAATTATCCAGCGGTTTCACCACTTGATTCTTGATATCAACGCCTTTGTGTCAGTGACCACTTACAATCCCGTATTATGCTCGTTGCGTTATATTAACAATAACACTTTTGAATGTAGAAGCGAAGTGTATAATAATATATTATTTAATTTTGTTAAATCATCGAAAATATATTTCAACTGTAGCGTTTAATACCAAATTAATTCCCTATTGTCAGGTAGTTATTAGTTACCTGGGCGTCCTCGTCGGTTCAACACGCGATTGAAGGAAACTAGCTCATCAAGCAACATGAGCTCTGCTCTCATCATTAGTAAACAACGAAAGCTCTTCAGATTTATTTTTAACTCAAACTATGTGCTTACTTAATTTCTATGTTGCTCTACATCATATATGGTACGCAGTATAGCTACAAAAAATTAATAAAAAATATTTATTAGAGCTATTGAATAAAAAAATATATATATTATTTATTTTTTTAAATAATTTAATTAGAAATAATATATAATTCAATGTATAATTAATATTTTATCGTATGTGTTATAATTTACCTGTACCACGAAATACGAAATAATAAAAAACCTGATAAACACAAGTTATTATTCTCAATTATGCTAAAAAAACTCGTTAGTACAAAACTTACGAAGTAGTTAAATATATGACGTTACAAAAAATTTACAAACTTGTATTTTAATTACAAGTTGATTTTAATTAGAATTTAAAATACAAGCTATAAATTTAATTCGTAAACCCGATCAAACATACGTAGATCATGAAATTGTGTTTAGTTGGCATGTCGACACGGAAGGTAAACTTACGTCAGATGTAATTGGATAATCTGTTTGTGTTGCAGAAATGTATATTATTTATCTCACAAGTGGTTTCATAATTATATACATAATTAAATGCATAACACAGACCACTACGTTAGCATTACGACTTGTATTAATGATTATACTCCTAAAATTAATTATTAAAATTTAAAACAGACTGGCAACCCACTCTTGCTTAGCTTCAAAAAACCTAGAATGGGTTGTTTTAGTTCTATGAATTAGAAACATATTCATTTATTATAATGGCTGCAGCCAGGTAGTAAAAATTTTATTTACTGCGCTCTTAATGGGATGTCCTTTTTACTTTTTCCTATCCCGCGGGAACAGATACATTTCCCGGGGTGCAAAGTATACTAAATTATAACTCATTATATAATTTACAAATACACCAAGTATCACCCAAATCTGTACAGGGGTTTTAGTGTGAGCAGACAAACAGACAGACAAAAATCATCTACTTCTGAGCTATATGGAATTCAAATACTGCGTAAATTTGTTACAAACAAATTACAAATATCCACCCGAACAGAAAGGTATAGAAAAAGCGAATTAATTTAATTTATTTAAATTCAATTCGTGTAAAATTCAAATTACAAAATTCTTGTATACGTTTATATTTGCTTATAATAAGTAACATAAATAAGAGTAAAAGCCAATTGGCGTCGGTGATGACGTCACGCAGTAGAGTTACGGACGTGATTAGGGGGCGGAGACAGGGGTTAGAGGAGAGAAAGGGATGGTATCAACTTACTATGAGGTAAGCTACTTTCACGTTCGTAACATTTTACAACGAATTAAATAAGGAAATGATATGTGATAAAATTAATTTGATCTTTTAAATGTACCGTGGCTTATTTACCTTTTACAAATCCTCAAAACACATCTCTGATGTGTTGTACCAGTGTAATTAACGTACGCTCCTATTATAAGAATATTGTCTGATTAATTGTTATTATAATCTTTTTAATTACATTGTTATAATCACGATGGAATTATTGTTTCGTTGCGTGACAATTATAAACGTAGCTATATAGCTAGTTTTTGATTGTAAACTGCAACGGTGGCAATGGAATTAGTTAATAAATTGAGTACATCACCACTGTAACTCTTAACTATTTACTGTCTTATATAAAATATAAGTATAAAATATAAATTATATATATATATATAAGTATAATATAAGTCTCATATATATATATATATATAAGTATGGAAGAAATATACATGCTGCGCCGACCCCAAATAAAATTGGGATAAGGGCAGGAGGATCATGATGATGATAAAATATGATGGCACAAATGGCGTATATGTGGTTATATTTACAATAATAAGAACATGTTATATAAATATGACTTTAAAATCGTTCAGAAGTTCGACGATAATTAACAGAACAGTTACCCGCCAACAATTTTATGTACAAGGAATAAATTCAGACTTAACCAGAAATTAACTTAACAGACCTTTTTGTTTTGAGGTGGTAACCTTCAAAAGGTGCCGTGGGAGCGACGCCGGGTTTTCTTCAGCGCTATGTAGAGGACTCCGGGATCTCCGTAGGAACGCAACCGGAGTCCTTTGAGCGCGGTACCCTTGTCGGGCTCTATCCGGGAGAGACAACATGTTCCGTCTCGCACCATCCAATCTTATCGACGGTACGCGGCCACACATACCGTCGTCCTTCCCGGGGTTGCTAGCCGGATGGTTCAAGTCCCCACTCTTACCGCCCGCTACCCCATACCGTAGCTCGTATTCTGGTCCCGAGCTACAGGGGCAACTTAACAGACCTAGTAATAATTTTGAAAATATACTATTACTAATATCCTAAATCATTTATAAACATTATCGCATAACATAATTAAAAATTACGGGTTACAGAATTATAATCACTACACAAGACTGTTGAGCTAGGTTTCCAACTCCTCAGAAGAAGATAGAAGTAGACAGTTAATTTTATTGTAGCATTTAAAAGGTGTTAAAACCATTAAATAATATTGCAATAATTCCATTATATTAGCACAGTTTAGTATTGGATGGCGAAAATGAAACTTTAAATAATGTAAACACACCCCACACTACAATCGTGTTTGTTTTCTTCAACACAGGGAATTCCGTGTGTTACAGACAACCTGAAAATACAGTAATTAGTTACCTTAAACTACCAAGAACAAATTATGTCATAAATCTTTATCCTACCCCGAATCGAACCGGCAACCCTTCTCTTGACAGATCCGAATACACTACCAACCAAGCTACGGGGTTTTACAAAAACAAAGCAACTATTAAGGTGCTTACAGATTTGCTCGATTTTCACCATAGACAGATTTAATCAAAAAACGTTCAGCAAATGTGTAAGTGATTGACATAGTATTTCCTTCGATCGTACATATCATAGCTTTTTTTGTCTTTGTAGGCGTCTACAAATATATTTATTTATACATTCTGTTTGGCGATGTTCAGCTTGCGAAAGTTGCGTTCTCAAATTCGAGAAAATCTGTCACCAGCTGACAGATCCTGTACTTGTCAAAACACATACTTTTATCATTCGACAATAATGATCGTCGAAAATCGAGCAAATGTGTACGCACCCTTACAAACAAAGGGATCCACAGTGCCTTACTGTACCACCGCGTCGGGAGGGGCCGCCACGGCACCGCCATAACAATAACAAGGGCAATCAAGGTTATAAATGACGGGCCGCAGCGGATCGCTTTTGTATCCAATTATTTTTATAGAAGTTCTGTTAATTACATTCTTTGGAAAGCGCCGGGCGCGACTCCGACACGAACTTTAGTTTAACTAATAACTAATCGGATACATTCTACTGGACAGATGCCAGCACAAGCATTTGACGTTTGCAATTTTTTTAGTCGAGCAGAGACAGAGGCAGAGCAGGGCCACCTAATGAGTAGTTGTCGCTATCGTCTTAAACCCTAATGGCATCAACAAGTAATCCGTCTACCTTGAACTGGGTGATACAGAGCGACTGGAAGGGACAGAGCGTCATTGCCTCGTACGCTGTTTTGAACTGTAACACAAGTAGGGTTGGTTGATTTTGACTCAAAACTGCATGATCCCGAACACTCCAAAATAACTTACTAATAACTTTTATAATATGTTATGCACTCATAATTATGTTTGTATATTGTACAGACATGTAAACAAGACATGATATTAACAACTGTGATAATTTTATGTATTTTTTATAAATAACGTTTAATCTAATTGCCTGTTATTAAATTAACGAATATTTTTAATACTTAATGATTTTTACAGCTCGCTTAATAATAATACAAAATAATATATATATTTTTTATTTCTCTTAGTCTCATGAAAAACAAAAAGTGATCTTTTAATCCTGAATAACCAGTTTTAAAGAAAAGTATGTCAAAAAGAAAGACGTTAAATACATACTGTCTTTGTTAAGATATTATTAGGTATATGTAAGTAAAATCATTAATTCGTTACATTGCTGAAAATAAGAAAATATTGATGTTCAGTTCATAATTGATTCATTCATTAATGATTACTTAATTTATAAATATTAATCCATCAACCCTGGCAAGTTCTCTGGCAGTCATCAGATCGTACCGACCATTCCCGGAAATATCCAATCCAACTGGTATTCGCCGTAGGTTTTTGTTGGTGGAATATTTAATCTCTATCTAATCTCTTGATCTAGGCTAAACCGAAAATACATAAAGAAATAAACGCTTATGCATGTAACATAGCAAGGTAGGTATGTAGCATGAACACACATTATTATACATGACCCGAGAATAAACAATCTTCTATCAAATAAATCTCTGCCCTTGCCGGGAATCGAACCCGGACCCCTGCTTGGCAGGCAGTCAGTCACACCAACTGACCTGTATGGTCGTCACATCACTACATATTTACGTGGATTCTTTATTACTACAAATCATATTTTCGAAAATAAGCATTCACAAATAACTTTATAACATCGAAACAAAACATGAAACGAAAGGTTCCAAGGCGACAGCGTCGCTTAAGGTGTACACGGCTCTCTGTTTTTGTACGCCCTTATTGATTGAGCTATACAACTTCCTGCGAATATAATGGCATGTAATACTCCCGGTGTCGATGAAAGGGTATAATGGGTATCAGGCTATGTCTTACTGGCGGCGAGTAAGCGCATATTTTTATATAATTCACATTACAAACAATAAATAGAACGCACGTTTGTACAAAGTATTCGTCATTATTTGGACAGTAACAACAGTACATTTTAGGCGACGCAGATTAGACTAGAAGCGGAGATGAACACTTTTCCCCAAATTTTTGGGGTGTAATTTCCTTTCACAGTTGAATTCAAGCCAACCTGCTCAAGCGTGTTTCTAAAGAATGCGTCAGATTCCTATTTCCGAAGCGCTGTTTCTAATTCCGCACTTGTGATCCGGAATAACTTATTGCACGGTGTTATTCACGAGCATATTTACGCCCTTTTTTGCCCGCAACATATCGGTAACGGTCACAGATGTAAATGGGTGACGTTGATTATTTACTACACGTGGCTTCACATCTAGTTTGCTAGCTGTTAACATTAAAAAAATAGATCTATTGAGTATTGGTATACACGGTCAACGTCAATGTGATTTTGTTTAATCTGCCTAAGTTTTTATATTAGCTCGGTAGTTAAGATAATTTAATTGTCAGTCTTTGTAGACTGACGGTTTACGTGTCCACCAAAACATAGAAATGCTCACCATATGCTGAACAATTTGCAACCAAAGTTTTGCGATGTTGGGTAAATAAATATTTAGAAAGTGAGCAAAAAGGTACACATCGATTACATTATCGATTATATTTTAATTCTTACGAGTCAAAGCACTTGTCTGTTTACATTATGCGAACACTGTTTCTACTTAGTATTTGTCGCTTAATGTTATTGCTGAGACAATAGCATAACACAAATTCCACAGCAATCATGACATAAAAAGTTATTGCCGGGGCACGGAACTTTATTTAACATTCATTGCCATTCTAAAACGTTACTTCAACGTACTAGATTTTGCGCAGCAAGCAATGAAGGCGTTCCGTGTTATCAACTCCACAATTCCTGGAGAAAGGTATAAAGCAGTGGGTTGTTATGACGGCTCCAATGTGATGTGATTTAGAGCAATTAATAATTATGCGAAATTTTCTTCCGAATACTGTTATGAATTGCGTCTTTTTCCACCATAGAATACGTGCAAGTAATGACACTTAATACCGGGTAAGTAATTATGATGCCTTTAATTTTTAGTGCGAAAGCATGCAGTGTCGACTCAGATTTGCTGTACTAAAAAATAAAGATTCATGGTCACTTTTTTAATTAATAAATATTTTCCAGGAACTTTCCATTACATTTTCATGGGACGTAATGTATTTCGAAACATTTTTTCCAGTTTACCTCCGACATCTCTTATGCAACCTGCCCACGGGCCCTTTGTCATGAAGTAATAGCAGACCCTCGAAGTGTTTGGTCATCTATTGCTCTTAGCTGTGAACACTTCTGGCAAGCATTTGGTTGTATTCTTTAGCATTGATACAACATTGAATTCATAAATAACCAGACCTAACAATAATAACAATTTCTAGATCGCTTTAGCAGCCGTTGGTATAAACCAATCAAAATAATATATATTAATTTGAAGAAATGAAACTGACAATCAACTGCTGGTTCGCTTTTGGACGTATTAACAAAAATTAAATTTCATCACCTAGTTGTCGTAAACAAATGGAACTTTTTCATAGCTCAAACATAGGAATTATGTCACAGCCGTTTTACACACGGGCATGCATTCAATTAGTCAATATTTACTGTCTCTCCACCTTTGTAAATTTTATCCGAACTCTCAAAAACAGAAAATTCTAATTGACGTGTGCGTTATTCTATTGAAGACCGATACAATATTACACTTAGAATTAAAGCTTTCGGCGAGGGTACACGGAACGAAATATTGTACGTCCTTACAAGCTTGTAGAGATTTACCACATGAGTTTTAGGTATGTTAATTTCTATTACTAATAATACCCAGAACTATCATAGCTAGACACTTAATCGTTTCATAGTTCGATGACCATCTGCGATGGCGCCTATCCGATATAATTACCAATAACTCCGAGAAGCCGTGGAAATCAATGATAACCTACAATTTTGGTTATTGACCCGTGAAACAGGAATGGTAAAACGATATAAAGAACAATTTGGTTAGTTAAAACATTCATTTTATTTTCCTAAACTATCTTGATTATATTTTGTAGAGTTAATAGGGAGTAATCTAAATAGTCGCTTCAAATTCCTAATAGCTGAACATTATTTTATTAATTATTAAATAACGTTAAAAAACTAAACTTTTCATGTCACAATATTTGATTGTTCCCTTTCCTATAACAGCTCTTACTCTAAACACACAAATGCTCTTACATACATACCCATACTGTTAGCATTTATACATAAATAAAAAAGTAATGTATAATGAAGTTAGCTCAAAAATGTATATGAGTAACTATTTGTTGTTAATGTAAAATAGGTTTATCTTCAAGGGTTAATAAACATATGTTTAGGAAAAGGAAAAATAAAGATTGTCATTAGATGTCATAAAAGAAAAGGAATGAAAAATAATGTAGTACTCAGAATTAAAAGTCATCCCCGGAACAGATATTTTATTATAATTATAGTTTTTAACAATACATAGATAAAATTATAAGTTCCAAATTCAAACACTACAAAAAGACTGAATTGAATAATATAATATACACGTTATAATATATATTAGCTTCCAGAGGTTTGTTACAAAAAAACCTTAATTTTTTTTACATTACTAGTCGACAAACAAGCAAACGAGCTTCCTGATGGTAAGCCGACACCGTTGCCCTTAGACATCAGTCACAACAAAAGCGCGTGTCACTGACGCGTTGCCAACTAAAAAGGAAGCGGGGACCCTTATTATTATTACAAGTAGATGGCAGATTAAGTAGATGGCAGGCAGTAGGAGTAGTGAAGTAGATACACAAACTAACCAACCAGAAATGAGTGTAAATTTGACGGATTGATGTCTTGAAGAAAACAATTAGAAGCCGTTGTATTCAAAAGCCTAAGGAGCGGTCAGAATGAAACCAATTAGTCATGTAAAGTTCTCAATGCTTAAGTAGTAGAAAGTCTTTTAAAACTTAACTGGTGTGTTAAACGAATGATTTTGTATTCGAAGAAGATGCCATTTCCTCACGCGAAAAAAGCTTCTTTGAATCGCATTCAATAAAGCCCGCGTTCATAAAAAAATTTGTAACAATCAAATCGCTCGTATAGCTCAATCTGGGAAATTACGTTACAATGAGAACACGCCGCCCTTTATTGCCTAATTATTCTGATTTGTTTTCTCTAATGAGAGCTCTATGCTTCGTCTCCCAGTTAACCATAACCACTTGAAGTTCCGTTAATCTGTCTATATTTCATGCGATTCTCACCCTTCCACGATTGCAATACGAGACTAATATGACTTTTAAGAAGGTCATAATATCGCGGTACTATTTTATTATTAGTTTTATGTGCCTCTAATTGGATGAAACGGTTGGTTCGTTCCGAATGTCAATGGTTTGAAGCGATATTAAATTTTTCCAGGCCCTTATTTGTTACTTATGTCAGGGACAAGGGTTTTATTGACGTGCAACTGTTGCATGGCCTTAATTTGACGCAAAAGTCTTAATGGGGCGGCATGCTTTGTTAATTGTGTACATTTTAGAGTCATAATAATATATTTATGACTGATTTTAATATTGACTCGTAGTCAGCGTACCTCGTTACTAATTACAAAATAATTTACTGTGCTAGTATTAGGTGACATTTTGAGTCTACTTTATTTTAACGGAGTATAAAAGCAGACATGGCCCAGTGCTTCCAAAGTCGACCTTCTGCATGGCCCACTAGATTTTGAATCCTGCAATTTTGAAAAATTAATTAGCAAGTCATTAGGTAACCTGCATACATGAGAGTTCTCCGTTAATCTGTCTATGATCAGTATGCCACTGCGCAGTTGGCCATGTAATGAACTATGCTATACTATATTAACCAGGGGGAGGGGTTAAGTTTCATGAAGGGTTTCGTGTGTTTAGCATTACAATTAATATAAAAAACATAAGTAATTAAGTTCTATTTTAATTTTCTTGTTTATTATAAGCATTTTCAGAAGTTGGCTTTTTGCGAAGTTGCCATTTGAGTATTTTACTTTTTGCAAAGTTATCTGTTCGCGACCAGTTGTCATTATGGTAAGTTGGCATTATGCGAAGCAGCGAAACTTTTGTCGCGTGTACGATTTAAATTCTTGTCGGTCACTGCGTAGGTAGCTTGTTAGCTGACCGTTGATTCAATTGTCCGAGGGCGGGCCGCCCAGCGCCGCCCACCGCCCCCCGCCTTCGGCGATATGTTCACTGACCAGCACCGGTAATTATATAAGTTTTATGTGACGACTTTTAATGAAGCGTTACAATTTCAACTTTAATTAAAGCTTAAAAGTTCACGTGATGAACGAAAATTTATTAAAATTATTTTGTAAGCTATAAGTAAAACAAAAATTAACAGATGCCATACAAAGTTAACTTATATTATTGGATTCCTTATAATTATATATAACGAGCTTAAACTCCCTAAATACCTTTCAATACTTATATTATTGGATTCCTTATAATTATATATAGCGAGCTTAAACTCCCTAAATACCTTTCAATTTTTGGAGAATGTAGTATAATATATTTTTATCTCATCATTTTGTAATAACATTGGAGTTGAGATAATAACAAATAACGTGAACGTAAATCAATGAGCACATCCAATCTCCGTGCAATAAAACTGATAAGGGATAGGGTATCCTATGTATTAATATTACAGAGATCAGTCTTGATAAATTGTAACTGTAGGCTGTAGGCGGACTGTGAAATGTGTTAGGTAACACATTTTGCTTCATAAACATTATACTTTTCACAAAAAACTTTATACACGAGAGCTTGTTCAGGTGCCAGGCCGTAACTCTACTGATTCCGATTGCAGCGAGCGTCGTTAATGAACGTCTTATTAAACAATTATTAATTGGGGACTTCCCGCTGCGCACGACGATTGCGAATATAAAACATTTCGCGGTTCCAGCGCTGCTTGTAACACTGCTCCGAAAAGTAGAAAACTCCAGTTATACAGGGCGCGTTTGCTTTTGTTACGCTGAAAACCAATTGAGCTGAGTTGCCCAGTATTCGATAAAAGGTAAATTCTAAAGTTTCCAATGCCATGTTGCATTGGTTAAATTTGGCCCAGAATCGCTTACAGTGCTATGAAGTGATCGGCGACTCCGATGTCTTTCTTTTAAAGAACTTTATTATCTACCAGCAGGCCGCCCGGACTTCGTTCGTGTTTAGAAAACTATTAGATTTAGATAATGCCCTAATGATATAGCCCATATCCACCCGGAATAATGTACCTTTAAAATGGTAAAAGAATTTTTAAATAGGTACCGTGCTTCTGGAGATTACTACAAATTTTATTCTTAGTTTTACATGATATACCTACATATATTAGAATTGAAATAATTATACATTTTTATTAGAATTAAAAACGTTGATGGGGATGATAGTTTTAGTTAAAATTTACGTTTCTTGTACATTAACATGAATTTATGTTTTAAACTTGATAATAACATTAACACAATGAACTATTGTTGTTATTAAATTATCGTGTATAGCTAAAAAATCTTGAGAGAGTGGCCTTTAGGTCCGACGCATACTAATATTCACTGTTAATGGCGGACAATTCTAATTGCTCACCATAAAACACACGTCAATTAACCCACGAATTAATGACATCACAGTACCAAACAAAATAATATTTAAATCCAGCAAACTCAATAACTTCACGGAAAGATATTGTAACAAAATACCTTGTCTTATCGTCGGCAAGCGGGAGAATAATATGAAATGTCTTAAATATGATTAAGTCAAAGAACAAATATGTAATAACAGAATCGAAATTAATCTATGCCGCATGTAGTACGGGAGAAACACTATTAAGCTATGACAAACATAGAGTCGTCGATATAGAAGCGAAATATTCTTTGAATTTTCGCTTGTTTGCCTCTCTATCTGGTTGTCTGTCTGTCAGTAGTCGAATTAAACTAAACGCCACTGTACCATACTGGTTAACTGTTACTACACTTAATTTTAGTAGGTTGTAATATATGCATTAATTGGCTGGTCGATTTTATTTATAACTGTTGACAAACATTGTTTTCTTTTTTACTTTCAATTAATACCATTTTTTACTTGAAATTAATTAAGTGAGTAATACTATTTTAATAACAACGAATTTCCGCAAAGTAACGCCTGCTACTATCAACTATAGCAACATTGTTTTTATTGGTGTTCTTCGTATTTCGGTTACTGTTATAATGTTGTATAGAGAAATAGGAAGATTGTAGAAAGAAAGTTATAAAATAGACGCTTTGTATATCGAAACTATGTAGTGAGACAGCTCCCTTATTTCTTAAGGCGAAGCTCAATAACTTATTGGCGGCCATTCGCGCAGCCGCCTTTTTTGTATTGAAATTTAACCACAATATATTATGTTTGTTTGTTAAGTTAATTGCTAAATGGGATTCGTTATATTCACGCGCATGTTTTATGGGGTATGGCGCTCGTGAGTCGAATAAATTCTTTGATTGTGAAAGATGCGTCCGTCCGCCTGGCTCGAATGCGTATCCCTAAAGGCGATTTGAATTGAGTTTAACTTATTTTTTACAGCTCAAAATAAAGTACTTAGCATAAACGTATCGCCTATTCGATGCTTCGCAGTACAATAACAGTGGCTTCAATGATGATGGCATAAATAGATGTTATTGATTCGGAAGTATATCTGTACGAAGCGATTTTGAAAACACAGTACAAGACGAATCAATTGCAAAAGCGAATTAGTTTTAAAAGGTATTCAAAGGTTCCATCTTTAATTCTAGGTATAGGTATATACTGTCATAAAACAAACTTAATTCTCATAAAGGATAATTTATGCCTCATCCTTATCAGTGAGGTGTAATGCACGATTTACAAAAACAGTTACAAATGAACAAAAGTTTTGTGCTACTAGTAGATATGCATTAGACATCACTATTCTTTAAGTAACAGATGACAATAAACAAATGTAAATTTTTGGCAACCCTGTCGCCCGATTGTTGTAGACAATACATTTTAAATAGGTAGTGTAGCAGTGCACAATAAACATTATTGTTAATCCAATTTGTTTATCATTATATTTAACATTTATAATTTATAAGGAACACTAACACAATAAATCATCTAAAAGTACGTTCCCTAATACCTTACCACAGTTATTTTATACAAAAATCGTCATTCATTATAATTTTTATAAGATAAATTAACAAATTTTTTCCTCTATGTCCACTCGATTCGCCTTAAGGCTTCATCGATATTCAATAATGAACCGAGGTTTTTCTTAATGATATTTAAATATTTATAGCGTCTTATTTTAAAACGAACCGGCTTGAGCCAGTTTACAATGGTGGTTTCATTCGCTTATACTATTTTAACTCACCAAGTCATCCTATTAGTAAATCTCCGCTATAGGTGTTTGCAAATAATATTTAGTGTAGTATAGTTATCATCTGATAGTGAAGATTCAAAGAATAATCATTCACCGTTATAACCCGCAGTCGTTTCACTGCTGAGCTCTCCTCTCGCAATTTGAAGGGTAGCCTTAGTACTACACTAGCTAAGTGCAATTTGAAAGACTCAGCTGACGTTTAAGACATGACATGTATATTAATGATGTTATGGATATGAAATTTCGGATCCGGGTATGGATACGGATATACGAATAATATTTTACCGGTTTCGTTTACGGTTATGGATATGATATTATTTCGCATTATCCGATTGTTTCGGATAATGTTGGTTACGGATATTACATGATTTACGACTTGGAAAAAATATAATGTATTAGCAAAGTTTGACTTTGCTTCTAGGTATCATGTGGTATTATGATCACAGAATAAACAAAATAAATAATAAAAACTGTCCAAAATGAGAACGACACGGCTAATGTATCGGTTTGGTCAGCGTTTACCAGTCATAACGTGCTTTATTCAAACTCTGCGTCTATCCGAAATTATATTAATTTTTTTCTTGGATTCTGATGTATATCTGACGTATATGTTACTCTAAGGAACTAAAAGATAGTATTTTATTGCTCTGCTAATGAATCAAATTTTATGTTTGAATTGTATATAGTATGTTAGCAGTACATTAAGAAAAAGAGTGCGCACACGCTCCAGAAGTGTAATTTATTTACTACGCCTTAGGCTTCGTCACGACACACCACATCATGTCACGGCACGCCTATACGACTCTGCTCTGTTATATGTACTGTTTACAATGTATCTGTTAATCTTCGACTTTTAGCCACAAAGTGTAACTCTAGTGATATACATACATTCACTCGTAGAGTGTGATGCTGCACCGTTTCGTGGGGGAGTATTGTTGCTGATGGCATGTATGTTGATATATATATACTTTTATTTATTGTTAGTGCATGTTTTTTTGCAGGAGAGAGGGAAGTGCTACCCATGTTTTAATATATGTACCATCATACATGATGCTCGCGAATTATTGCAAAGTGGTTTAATACTAATTTAATGAAAATGAATTTCCGAAAAGTAACGCATAATAACTATTGACTACTTCGTGTTGTTGTCAAAAATAATGAACATGTTGAAAGTAAATCTCATGGTGTATATTTCGTATATGAGGCGTCTATTTATATATCCCGACTTTGCCTGAAGCGGAAACGAATTTAATTATAACCAAGACCCGATATGAAACATTTGCATAAAAGAACAATAATTTATCTATATAAGAAATTAACCTCTTACCGCGAGTCAAGTAGAACGGATTATAGATAATCCAAGCCTTTACTCATAAAGAGTTTAATGAGCTCGGCTATCTTTTGGTCATTTCGTTTTTTTGAGGTACCTCATAAGTCAGATAATCAATTAGTCGGAACATTCGTCAAGAGAACATCGGACTGACAGCTTCGAAGGCGGTCAAAAATTAGAATACATTTAATTATTTCCCGTTGTGCTTTAAAAAATCCAAATTCCACGAAGTACTTACCTATAACTGAACTAATGCCATAAATAAATATTAATTGTCTAAACAATGTGAACTAAGGAATAAATAGTTTCTAAGGATTCAAGTAAAATTTAGAGCAAGTGTCAGAGCAGCTTTCAGAAAAAACTAATGAACGAAAGAAACCAAAGGAATTTTAGAATTTACTAGCCTGTCGAGCGAATTGTCTGTGCTTTATAAGTAGACCCTTCAGAGTAAATAAGACTGACGATGGGAAACATCATTAACTTATCATTTGATATTAATTAAATTGTTTTTAATTTTGAATAGGTGAAGAGGATTTCTTCTAAAAGGTTTTTCTACAACTTACTACAGTACGAGTAACGGCTGTTTAAAATATAAATGTAAACAAAGTGTATAAACTTCGCTTCACACAGACTGTTCCGCCTTTACCTGACGAAAAAGAACATTTAACATTAATAATAGAGCGTTTAATTAGGCATTCTCAAGCATGGCATCTGTAAGCTGACCGGAGTAATACAAACGCACAAACATAATTGGAAAGCCCCGAGGCTCAGTAAGTTATGGCCGCCATTCATCAGCCGGTAAACAAACAGCCAGTGGAGAGGGAATGCAAATGGACCTAATGCTGTTAATGCTGTTCGAGCTGCCATTACAACGTTCTTACGTAAACAACGGCCGTGGTTCTGTAGCGTCAGTGAACCAAATGTTTTATTGCCAGTTGAGCTGTGGGTGTCACAACATGGCGCTCGAAGATGATGCGCTTTGAAAAACACAGTCAAATGAAATTTTTTCGTCGGCATAGTTCTTTTTTATAATTTATAAATCACTCTACGATCAGATTAACTGCAGCCGGGCTTCGTTTGTTTCGGAAGTTCCAAATCGATAAGCAATAACTTAAGATACTTAGTAAGATCCTGACTTGGTCATATATGAACACATTCTCGCCTTTGTGGCTATTCATGAGAGCTGTAAATCTATCGTATAATTGATCAGAGCTAGCTCGGTGCGTGTCGCGCTGCGTGCCTCCGCCCACTGCGCTGCGCACGATATCTGTATCCTGTTCGGTCTGGATTCTAGACCAGCTGTGGGCTATAACATTCGTGACAATTCCCATTTTAGCGTGTATTAGTACCTACACTTATATTAAATCAGATCGAAGTAAACTCCACAGGCAAAAACTATAGCTACCTAATTATATTTTCATTGCCAATAAAATCGAACGAATAAAATTCTTCTGTTTTGAATGTGGTCAATAAAATTTTAATAAATACCCGTACCATATCATATGAACGTATTATTATACGTTCCGAACCTACGGATTCATTACTGAAACATCTAAAATTAACACCTTAAAAAATTATAATATTTTTTTCTTACGTATGATACATGAAGAAACTCAATCTCTGCTCTATGTACTATGGCATAGAGGCGACCATGAATTGGTAAGTAATCTGTACCTAATTTTACTATTACAATTCTAACGTCAAAATTAAGCTACCCTACCGTTCTTTTAATTTTACTTTCGTTCAAGTTTTTTGAACACTTTTTAATAGTCAACAACAGCTATATCCACTCCGTATCTAAGTACAAGTAGATATTTCTTGATAATATAAGACTATTTATAGTCTGTCTTAAATTCATGACAGTAAAAATCAGCAGTTAGTTTCAGTTTATAATGTAACGTCTTAAGTCATTCAAAATAATTGTTAACGGATTTAATTTATGTGAGCCTTTATTCAAGAATCTAAACATACATCAAGAAGTGTTATTCTGAGTTAGTGAAATGAGTGTCCAATATCGGCCCATGTCTCCCAGCAGGAGCCGCCCACCGCCACGACACCTCGCGACGTCTTCCCTGACATCTAAATAATGGACCGTGCTGTAACACTGGTCGTTTAATTCTCGTTTCTCGCTGCAGGTTTTAAAAACATAAGTATTGTTTAACTTGGTCGTGATCTGACACTGCACAACAGAATTGCGTGTATACAAAATGACGCATTTGACTCAAGAATTTCAATGTCCATCGCCTTTCATCTCAACAATCAACAATAACATCTACACATGTGTACCTAGCAGCAAACGTATTATTTTTCTTGTACTGTAAAAGCGACCACTGCAGTGAGATCAAAACAACTTTGGTAGGAATGTTTGAATCAAGTTAAATGTGTATTTCATAGCTAAGGACTGACTGCATATTGCTGGGAGTAAAAATAAAGTCATAAATTTGTTTTAAATTATGTACTTCACAAAAAGTATAAATTTACTATTAAGATGATGGTAAAAACAATGATACTTTTAGCTCAAAAACGTTTTTGCAAATGTCAATTTTAAAACGGCGCGCTTCTCGGATTTTATCGGCAGATTTCGGCCACGTTCGTCGATTGGGCGCGAATACTAACGTAACATTGACTTTGTATGTAATAAAAATAAGAAAGGGCGGCTCATAACAGGTGCTGACAACTATGCTCTTCACCTCGAATAGTCTTTTACTACAGGGGATATATTAGTCATACCGTATCCTTCTGTCATTTTCGTGTTATCCACAACAAGGACGAAAAAATTCTTCAACCCTAAATAAAGCTTCATACTCTTATGACGCGCCGTCGCGGCGGTCACTTCAGTGAAAAGTGAATAATTTTATTAATAATGTTGATTATAATCAGACATGGACCCAAAGATTTAAATTAACTTTAGTGGTGTCAGCTTCCCACGTATGGCAGTAGTGGTCGGACGTCACGCAGGGAGCGCGTGCCCACTGAGCGCACTATATTAATATTACAGAGAGAGAGAGAGAGTACACATAAAACTAAATCGCGGATTAGTGACAAATATTTTTTATTGTGCCGTAATCTATTTGTCTTACCCCTTGCATCCCTTTTTCATCTATCCAAAAACCCACTGCCAGATATAGAAAACTTACAAAGGAAACGCTAACTCCTAAAACTAAGTCCATTTTTTTTCTATTCAGTTCTTTACCACCACCCTACGCAAGTTCACCATCTAGCTGAAGGACGTCCAATGCCATGCCAATGTTCTACAACGGTTATTTAAAGACGTAGACTTTATTCTGTTCACCAGTTATTCCGCAGTTGTCAAGCTTGTATATGCTTTAAGCTGGACAATTTGCCAACGACCCATTAAATAATGGGTGTGAAACAAATAATTATAGTTCAATGCGGTGAACCAATGCTTAATGCATTCAATTAATTCAATTGAATATGATTGTGTTAAAATGTTAACAGCGCCAGATAATTAGTTTATCATACTACTAGTTGTTACTTACTCTTACTTACTTACTTACTTACTTTTACTTCAACAAACTGAAGAGAAAAGATAAGATTCCATGCAAATTACCTGAGTCAATTACATTAGATGGACTGTGGGTAGTGGTTAACAAATAAATAATACCTTTGATATAGTTACCACTTATGATATTGAATAATGACAAATAATGTGCAAAAATAATTTTATCAACGCACAATTTCTATTTAAACTACCAGACACGCAGCCTCTCCTCTACGTGTAGGCGTAACAAGTCATTTCACACTACCCACACCAAGGTGACACCAATGAATTATAACGTAGTTAATAGATACCTACAATTTAAACACGCCACAAATAATGAATTATGTGATGTTATAACTTCTTGATTGTAACGTAACGACAGTTTCGTGAGTTTACAGCATATTATAAGCTGCTAGAGATCTGCGGGTGGCACACACGGACACACGCACACGGCAACACAAACAGCCACATGAGACATCACAACAGCTAAGACACGGAAACAGACAAATATTTATTATAGTTATCTAAATGTCCGTCACGGCCGTGAATCGAACTCGCAAGCTCCTTGCTTCGACTGTATCATAACCAACTGAGCAACAGGACAACATAATTGTTGGTTTTAAGAAAACGGCAAACTCCAATATCTGGTTGAAGCATAATTTTAATTTATATTTAATCACATGTAAAATGAACATTATCACACTTAATGGGTCATGTTCAGTAGGGACAAATGTTGAAAGTATTATTTCTATTAAAACAGAGTTTGCAGTTTTATACATTTATTAAACTCCACGCGACCGAACTCGTAAGCGTAGGTCGGTAGGTATTTTTTGTATTGTTTACCTACGTTACGTTAGGTAATTATGATCAGTTTATTTACGAATCGTTTACACAAAGTTAATAGACCAGTTGCATCAATTTTATTGCACCCGCCCTCGTTTGTAGCCCCATTCGTAGCCAACCAATTTTCCACTCGATTTACCATCCAGACGGTGGTACCTACCCATCAACGAAAGCCCGATGTCATGGTGCTAACGCAACAAAAACTCCACCCGAACCTCATTGTGTTTAATTAATTACTTGTAAACAAGAACGATGATTCTACGAAAAGGTTTTTTAAGTAAATAATAAATTTAGAAAGCTTGGCGGTATCGAAATAACAATGCTAGTTGATTTCCCGCCTTTTTATTTTTTTTTACATAATGGTGAATAAGGTTTGAATCGGTGATCTTTCTGTTTCATAACAAAGCGGTTTCCTTTGTTACCGGTTCAGTGAAAGGTATTTTCCATTGCTTAATTTGTTAAATAAATAAATAACACAGTGTATTGTAATATGTTTGTACCTATTAAACGTAGAGACCCACAAAGGCAAAACACAACACCAACTCCATCCTGGTGGGTAAGTATTTTAAAATTAATATAAAAGTCAGTTTTATTATTTTTATTTCATTACGTTAGTAACAACAAAGGGATCACTGATGCGTTGTCAGTCAATAAATAAGAAGAAATAAAGATTTTATTTCATTAACCCTCATTCCTTACACTATATGCAGATAGGGCGGCAGCTTATATAAACTGTGTCATTTTCATATCTCTAAAAAGCGGGATGGATTAAACAATTAAAACTTTCGTCTTTTCTTAATAAAAATAACATTTATCGGAAAGTTTTAGGTATCGATAACCCTATGGCTTAGTTATACCAAATCATATGGTTCCATACCAAATCATATGGTTTCAGACCAAATTAGACATTTACTTCGTATAAACATTTACCTCCGGTCTTGGATATTTAATATTTATAATATGTCATTGACATGCTCCAACCCAAGGCTGTATGGGAATGTACCTTAAACAATAGTAATCCGTGGATTGTAAGGATTACATAATATGCGGGTAACTTTATATAAATTTCGTGGTCCAAATATAGATTTGATAATAGTTCATGAAATTATCCGCTGTCTCATGATATGATCACGTGGCAAATTCATAAGACGTGATCCGTTCAACATGTCAATTCTTCAATCGCGGACCATGATCTCAGTAAACATTACATACATTACACAATATTTACTTATTTACATAATAGGTATTTATTCGAATGTGAGATTTTTCCGACGGTTGTGATACATCGTGTGATCACTCACTCACTTGACCGATGTGGAAAGGAAAATATGGATTTTGTAGAGAGAGAGAGAGGAAGTTTTTTTATTAGAAGGTTATCGTTAACACTTAATTGTAACGCGCTGCATTTCAGTTTATCACCTTAACCCATTGACTGCCAGCTACGAGATGTCTCGTATTAAGCGTGTGTATCAAAACTGCCAGCTACGAGATATCTCGTAGTGTTTTTTCTAATAAAAATTATTGTAAATGCTATTACAATATTATATCAGTAACTTAATATAATTATATTTTGTAAACTTTCATATATTCTTCAAAATAAAACCTTGGCACCCAGGGCAAGACGCTCTAAATATGTCTGGCAGTCAATGGGTTAAAGTATGTTTTGTAGTACATAAGTCAATAATGGTATTACTGTTGTACCTAGGCTACGACTACTTGTAGTATGCAGCTGCAGCGTACTCGGTAGTTAGGGGAAGGTTGCGATCGTTGGACCAACACTTATATTGGACCATTGTGACATTTCTAATTGTATTTAGCCTAGCAACATGCGGGTGCAACATCCGCGGCTCTTACCTCAGAACCTAGCAGAGTGACGTGTGAGTATATGTATAAACTATAAAGGACTGAAATATGAAAAAAGCGTTCGATTGAAATTCATGTAAGTATTATTTTATGCATATCTCGGTAAGCAAAGTAGTATACGATCGTCATGTTTTATCTGTGAATCTGTCTATAATACAAGTATTTCATTTTGGTTACTCACGTCTGCCCCTGATTTTTCTATTAATTTTTGTTTTCCTAAGAACCAAGATGCTATCAATAGAGGAATAAAGTTGATCCATCATTAAATACATATCTTATGACGGTAAATTTTTAAAATATTAAATCCTGATGTTATTTTTAAAGATTTTAGTTGATCTCATGTTTTTATCTAAAGTAAAAATAATTATTAAATTTTAAAACTCGCTTTATTGCGTTGAGTCCCCTTGGTTGGATAACTAACATTTTTCCTAGGTCCATTCACAACAACTTAGTAGTCCAATAAAAATATGGTTCACAGAGACAGCTACAAAATAAATTGATTTTTTATTTTTCTTTAAACGTTATTACATGATTAAGATTTCTTAGTAATTAATTTAAATAAACTTCATAGGCGATAATATTTATTAATTGGGTTAATTTTTTCAATCATTGTTTTACAGATATGAAGCCGCCAACATAAGTGATCCAATCATAGCAATCATTCTTCTACTTAATTAGTACGTAGAACTTAATTACCTTACATTATACGCATTTGCAAGATCAGACCGTGCAGTCAGAGCCGGCTTTGCGCGTTTTTGATTGATTCTCAGCTACTGGCGCCAGTGCGTAATGAGATTCGGTCCTCACC
>PDGT01000025.1:717200-736353 GCA_003671415.1 Megathymus violae
TAAGTTGCGAGTCAGCTTCCAGCCATTAACGCCCGCCCACCGCCGCACGATTACAAGCAACTTTTAATAAATACACGTATCCCTTGTTACTGCATTGTACGAGTTTGGGCGCGGTTCCGGTATCCTTAGTAGCTCTATCTGTTAACGAAGTATTTCTACGAGAAAATTTTTTGTGAGAATGACAGTTTCCACACGCAAGAACATTCGTAGGAGGAAATAAAGTGCTAATCAGCTCTGACGTTGGTGTCAAACAATGCAATGTTATATGTCGCAAGTTTGATATACATATAGTTAAAAATAATAATAATTTGCTTAAATTTACATAGATACATTATACTAGTTCCATATTAATCTATATTTAGTTAATGAAGTTTTATATTACATTGTCGACAAAGACTAGATGGTAAGAAGTGCTGTGAACGATGAGTAGTAATCTGTATACCATGATCAATATCAGACAGTTCAGATAAAAGACACAAAGCCACGTGCCAACCAGTTTTGTGTGTGTCTATCAGCGATCCCTAAATGCAGAATATAGCAATGGGGACATTCATGATGGATTATGGTTCAGAACGTCTCCCAATAGAAATCGTGATATGAGTAACTTATATTCCTCTTAAACAAATATGCATATTTAGTATTCTAAGGTTTGCTATATTTCTTTTTTTCTCATTTCTTTCCATTGTCCAACGTACCTGTTATACTTTATTCTTTCTTGTGAGTTATAAGGAAGTGTTAAGCTGTTAGATGTAACCAGGTTATTTAGGTAACAATGATGGAGACAATGACGCTTTGTAAGCAGTAGGATTCCAGTTACATTGTTGTTATCCTAAATACCGGTACGTTTCGAAGGCAATCTATTTCCAAATATAGCAATTATGTCACGGTACCAATCCACGCGGACTAACTTTAAGCATACGTGAGGGAAGGTTGCGACTATTCTTTCATGGCCTCTCAAAATTATTGATTACGCTTAAATTTGTTATTTCAATCCTACACGGTCACTTCGACGGACATTTATCCGTAAATATCACTGGAAGTCTAATACACTATTTATCCTGTTTTTGGTGGCATTAGAAAATGTTAACGAAGCAATCCAGCTTTCAATGATACTAGATATTATAGACTATAATGTGGAGTCAAATTAAATTGAAGTACCTATTCGTTTTTTACTTCTGTACTAGTGTATTACTACAATCAATTTTAACTGGCCACTATATTTCACATACACGTAACTTTTAAATTGACGTTGTTTTGTTGATGTATAAAACGTCAAAGCAAAATTCTAATTGTAAATGCGAATTTGTATTTACAAAATCACTGCTTCAAAAAATATTTATGTCGGTGTTTGAAAAAGGCATAGACTATATATTACATTGTCAGTATTAAAAATAAAAACGACACAATTCGAAAATGTATAAGTATACTTTATTTATCTACATATAAACACGTGTACGATACAATATTACTACACCGTACTTACACTAGGAGACCAGTGCGTGACACGAAAATCGATACATTTTCACAAGAAACGAAGAACCTCTCCAACCATAGTCTTTGGCACATCATCTTTGAATAGTACAAAGACTCGATTTTAACACTCAGATCTTTAAAATTTCTTAATTCTATTTTATACACGCCCCTAACATTTCTGTACACGACCTATGTTGACGTTACGTTAGGTATTTTGGTAACATTGTAATGACAGAATTCTATAAATTATTTAATAACATTTATTTTAAATAAACAACTTTATCAAATTTTTCATGAATCACGACAATGGTGGTTATTGTCGCAGTTTAAATACTATTAAGTTAAATCTTTTATTTTAAACAGTTGGGAAAAATAAGAATGAGAAGACTGAAGCGTTCCAGTATACCCAAATCTATGATATAAATCTACAGAACTACTAATTCGTATGGAATTCCAAATATCTATATTATTATTATTATTGTGTTCGCTGATTAAGCTTTGTAAACTTTCATTTGTTGTAAATTGAGGTAAATCTGTCAAATTGAATTTTGCACGAAAACTCTTACACAGGTCATTCTAATAGATCAACGAAGAAATATTCTATACCAAGGATCAAAGGGGACGGTAGATTTTCATTTGGATAAATTATGTATGTACCCATGTTTATATAAAATGTAATAGATATGGATACTCTATTTATTTATGTAGCAGGATCAATAAATTTCTAAAATAAGTATTACCCTATATTTTCTAATATTGTCTCAGTTTGTAATTCGAGTTTTATGTTTCCATCATCATCGATTTTTAAGAATGGCAATATTTCATGGTCATATTTTACACTATAATAGAAATAAATATATAATGTATAATGTTTAATACATATATATTTAGCTTTGTTTACTTTGTGTAAGTAAATGTGAATTCAACATAGTGTCGTGTACATTCATATAATATAATACCGACAATAATCTATAATAATATGATAAAGAGAGAGTGCAAATTTTATGATTTTGTATATATTTGTAATTCTTATACCACTTGAAAGGTTGGATGGACATCCTCATGTTTATTAATTATTCAATCTGAATGAACTAGTGGTGGGCCGTGTATTACAAATATAAAATTGTGATGGTTACAACTGTGATGAATGAAGCAGAAACTCTTATGAACCATTCTTGGTAACGATTAATTTTATCGATATGATGAAATCGAGACAAATATACTAAAAAAAAAAAGAATTTAAAAAATCATTACACCTAATTTATAATTAAGATTGAATACAAAACTTTGCTTACTTTTCTTATAGTGTAGTAAATATTTTTGACAGTGTAATTTTTATATCAATAAATGTATGTGCATTACAAGAAACGTGAATAATAAAAGTTACATTTACACACAATAATTTAAATTACATAATGACAAAAATACATTTCAATACACAATACAATATTGGTTAAATTCAAATTGACTACGAGTACGCATCACCGACGAGACAAAACCTATTCTACGAAATACATACACCTTTATACAGCGGTAATAAAAATTGATGAGTATTAGGAGCGTTCCGAAATTGGTATACGGTGGTGATTGAGATATGTGAAGTAATTGAATATATTTTAAAATTATTTTACATAAAAAATATACAAGAAACTAGATTTAGAGATTTAGAGAGATTTAATACTAAATTATGTTTAAGAATTTCGATAGATAGAAGTATGTTTTCATTATTAAGTAACGAACGCCGATAATTAAGCAATGATAAAATTTTCACAAACATAGCCCTATGTACTTCTTCACATAGTTAGCTAATGCTGAGGTCTAAATGCTCCGAGCAGGAAGAGCGGGGAGAAATGATTTCCCAAATCTCTAAAAGCGTTTGGGGAATAGTATTCAGTATTACTAATTTAATTATTTTGTAAAATATTATTTCTTATGTGGCAACCCTGTCAAATTACCGCCCTGTCTGTACGGTGTCGACTATTTTCTGTCATCAAAGACCACTGCGAGTGACTCCACTGTAGTCTCAGAATACTCAGTGGTACAACGCATTTTGGTTCTTAAATTTATAACCACAGCAATGGTTTGGATGATCTCTACAATACCTATACGTTCTAACGCTATTCACACAGCCCATACTACGGTACGAAAGTTATATTCAATTTCTGTAGCTCTAAAGTTGTATTGACAGAGTTTTCTTCTAATGCTTAAATATATCTGGTATTTTTTATGAAATACTACCTTTTCTAAATTACTATAGGCTACTTATTGTTCGAGGTTACTCATTACAAAGTAACAGTTTCGCGGGTATACGATAATTTGTTGGTCGCTAGGTATTTGATAAAACCAACTTGAAACTACAGTTCTTATACTATATGTATAGTTCAACTACAGTGAATCTTAGTAAGGTGACTGTCTAAGTTCTTAATCTCATAATGACAGTACGAATATTCGTGCGATTTATAACAATACACATAAACGGGATAGTTTGATGAGTATATAGTGGGGTAAACATGAAAAATTTATAAATCGCCTGATAATCATAAAAAAAAAAAATTCACGAGCGGTTTCTACTTATATGGAAACGTATGAATTATTTTCGCCGAAGTGAAATAATGGTAACTAAATATAATTTATAACTGACCTTTAAAACCCCATCGAATACAAAGTATTATAACGCGTATGAATGGTAAGTGAATCCTTTTACGACTAGATCCTGGTATTCCCACTAAGTAGTCAAAGATTAGGGTTCGTACCAATTCGTTTTTATATGAAATCCAACATAAAAGCAGTAGATATACTATTCTACTTCAACAAAAAAAATGTGAACAAAATACCTTGCAGCTGAAATTAATATGAACGTGATACTTTCACATTTTCTTGTGTGCTTCACAATAATTTTATTACCTAATCATGTGCGTTGTTCGTTTGTGTGTAATATTCCAATTTATACCAACTAATAATATTATGGCCGACGACACTCGACAATGTGCAATCTTAATATCACAACAATTATTCCATTGTTCTTTCCAATAACTTCATTCAAATACAAGTATTGTAACTTTTAATTCGAATAATTTGGAAAGATGCTATTCCATAAATCTAACGTTTTTCTATGGAAATTGTGACAGTTTATATAAAATTCAAAGGTGGCACTTTGCAACTCCATACTGTTTGTACCCTTAATTTAACTTTGACATTGAAAATTTTGTGTGAAAATGTAAAAAAAAATCTAACAACAAAAAAATTAACTAAATTTAACAAAAATAAGTGAATTAATAGAACTATTTTTCAATCCATACAAATCAAAAATTACATTGTTCAATTATTATATTTATTATAAATTATAAGTGCGATTCACCTTATTTCTTGCTTTGAAAAAAAAAAATAACTTGATTAGATTAGGTTGGGTCCCATATGGAACTCAACCAATAACACGTTGCGCAATCAATAAAAAAAAACGCAATAAGATTTTATGGAACAAAAAAAACAATCCAATATAATGAAAATTATTTTACAAAATGTCTCTTTTCTCAAATCAAAAATCCTTTGGCAAAATGCCACCTTGACAAAATTATTGAAATAACGCCATTGTCCCGTAAAACAAAAAAAAAATCACGAACAAAATATTATAAATTTTTATGAAATCTTTTATATTTTTTTCCAAAATCATCTTTAAGCTACTATGAGAAATTTCCCAGTAATTGCTCATTAAAAAGAGCCCAAAGTACTTTACCTAGTTGTATCTAACTATTCAACTTGTGTAAACGTAGAGTCGAAAAGCCTACTAAATTCGTGTTCCGGTATAAAGCACATGTCATTATTGCTTTAAGTGTTAAAGGACACATGTTAAAGGACACATGTTAAAGGACATTAAAGTGGTCTGTCTAGGTGATTTAAACACTACATTGAACATATCAGTCATTGTAAGCGTGGTAAGTCTTCTTTTACATCCCTCTAAGTGCTTATTTTAAAATGATTGTTCCTGTGAAAGGCACTGTTTAAGTCATTTTCATATTTAACACTATGGCGTATTAGAAAAAAAATCTCAACAAGTATTTATACCCATTTTTCTCCATAGTCATCAGGATATCTAGATGTTAAATTGAAATGACCATCAAATTAAAGGCCAAAAAGATCACCAAGGTATTTTAGTTAATTATCAACAAACATTTTATATCGTGCGTATTAAATTTGCTTGCTAAGAAGAAATAGAACATTTTTAATAATATAATTATGACTAGTAATTTTGTCTATTCTATTACTAATAACGCCGTATAAATGACAGCCAAATCCTATATCACTCGCTTTAAAACTCTATACACTAATTCACTAGTTTATAGAGTCCAATTGTGAATTCATATCGATAACGCGAATAACTCGTGTTAATATCGCATAAGTCCATTGTGTACACCAATACGCACGCACGCAACGCTTTTAAACCGAGATCGTGTATCGTGGTTCTACGAGACGGATACATATGGTCGTGCGAGCCGAATGCATGGTCCATCGAGCCGAATGCATGGTCCATCGAGCCGAATACGAGTTCCTTCGAACCGAATACATGGTCTTCGGGCTGAATCATTCATAGTGACATGGCGGGTTGTGGTGCCAATGCCAGTTTCGGGCGCTAGGTGGCGTGGGGGATGGTGGCCGGCGCTGGGGGAGTGAGGGCGAGAGCAGGTGAGCCCCGTAGAGCCGCTGCATGCCTCCGTAGCAGTTCTGTGACTGTGATCGCTACCTGTACGGTCCCCTTACCTTCTAATACGTCCGCTGCGCAGCACATTAACTTCTGTAACAATTCACAAAAGTTAAATCTGTGAACCATGTTAAAACTAACATGACACTGAATGTAACTGAACTCAGTAAGTACATATATTCCAATTTAGTGAATTTTTATTATTGTTCCGACAAATTCATTCTTTCATTATTGTGTTTGTGTTATATAAGATGTTAATTTGATGAGGGTACTTTCACAAAAAAAAAACAAAATGGTTGAATAAGAAGATTTATTTCTTCAATTACAGAAAATCAACATAAGTTGTAAGTACATCCAAAAAAATACATGCCATAAACCTGTTAGCCGAAAAAGTAAAAAGAAAACATTCTTAAAGTTATAATAAAATTGAAAACACTTCAAAATACAAACTTTTTGAAAATGCACAATAATATTAAACAGAAGTCTTATACGACAATTTTTAAAAACCGACAAATTATAATAATACTGCACTAATTGGAAATCAATTAACAAATTTCGACCTCTAATTTAATTAATGTCTTATTATACTGGAATATAATTACTGGTTTTAACGTGTTTATTGACAATTACTGAATACAAATCGACAAGATATCGAGAGAATCAAAAATATACCGTCCAGCGGTTAACTATTTGAAAAGGCATAAAAAACTCGGTTCCTACTTTCACTGTGACATAGCAATGAATTGTCATGGCGCTGATGAACGATTTAAAACAGAGATATTATGATATCATATTATAAACCATCTAAAATACGATAATGGCAAGAAGCTTATGGAGTATAGAACAATTCCGATTTATCCGAGGTCCAAGACGAAAAGTCAATAAAAACATTAAAACCAGATTCAACTACATATATGTACCCAAGCACCTCAAGCCGATAAACACACTCTATGTTAGCATAAATTATATATTAATCATATATTATATTATATATATATATATATATATATACTTATCCTACTTATCGATTGTTGTACTTGCAAATTTAAAGCTCAAAAATAACGAGAATGTTACATACAAAGCATTTGTAAATAACATAAAAAGCTTAGTGTACTACTATTATAAGAATTTGTGATGAAAGTAAGTAATATTGTTCTATTTCATATATGATTTAGAAAGAAAGAAAGAAAAACTTTTATTCCACATAGAGCAGCAAAGATCATAAAATAATAATTATAAAAAAAGGAATTAAAACAATAACAATAAAAATTTAGAATGTACATTTTGCATATCGACCCTACATGGGTGCTTAGCATCGACACCGTGTACAGTCTTCGACGACGAGAAAGGGATTTACTTGTGTCGTTGTGGTAATTTAAATAAATATTTAACAAATACATAAATAGAAACATATCCAATTGACAATGTAATCGAAGTAGATACTTGATGGTTTTGGATATGAAAATAATGTGCATAAGTTGATATTTGAAATATTTTTTCTGTGGTTATTTTTATGAATATTACTTTCGTATATGGAACCAATTTGATAAGTGACAGCAGACAAGTAAATTGCAAAATAAATAACGTATAACATAAATATATATTAAATTTATATTCATAATAGTATATATGGAGTAGTAGAATATTATTAGTAGTAGAATATTAATATGCTTTAGTGTAGAAATAAATGTTATGAGTTAACACTTAAGAAAACATTACAGAATCTATAGTCTCTTTAATATATTAAAATATCTTTGGAATGCTTATTAGTTATTAGATACATCATTATCATCTGCTTAATTTGACAAAAAACTCCTATTTATTGTGTTCAAATTACCAATTCATATTTTAAATAGAAAATATCCAAAATATAATAGTCTGAATGTTAACACATTATGCTTAGAGTAACAAGCGTTTTGTCAAGTTAAACTTAAATGATACAATACTTTAAATGCAAAAAAGCCTTAGTACACACAATGTTGGCATCTCTAATTAACTTGGCATTGTTGATGGGCGTTTCACAATATATTAAAAATTGGTTAATTTTAAATATAATAAATCATTGTCTTTTTACAAAATGTTATCCAATAGTTGAACAATACACGAAAAGCCTCAAAATACAGTCTAAATATCACTACGCGCTACTAGCGTGGCCGTTTATGTCCTCATGTTAATGTTTGTACGCAGTCGTGCACGCACATTGGTTATGCGTACACGTTTACATAGTTTCTTCACTTGAATTTGGTACATTTTTTAAAAGCGCCATCTAGCGTCCTAGTTGCCAACTTAAAACACATTTCATTATTGGTAATCTCTTCAAAGTACATAAACGGCCTGATTTATATGATAACATATTTTTGCATTATCAATACAATAACGATATGAAGTTTCGTTTAAGGCATACGATTCTTATTTGATAAGAAATAGAGATACGTTTGACGACTTATACTAAACGACGAATTCGTATAGCAATACTAACGCTAGCTTTCACTTCACCTCTCTATTTAATGCACCAACGGCTCAGGAGACAGTCTATTGTACTTTACAAAAGGAAATGGTATTTAGAATTTCAGATTTCGAGTAAAAATCTTAATCATTTAGTAATAATGTAATTACATTATTACGTGCAAATGAATGAATTAAATTACGACAATATTAAATATTTAGTAAATTAATTCGTTCGCCGGTTGTAAAAAAAAGTGCACACGTACATAATTTTCTTTAATCACCGATGTTGCCAAATGTTTTTACGTCCATTTTCATAATACAACTCCACAAGAAATTCAATATGAACCAATAATAAAATCGGAAACAAAATCATAGCCAACATAAATTTACGTAAAAAAAACTTTACATATATTTTAATACGGATCGTGAGGTGTGTTTTAGGAATCGGAATATTGTTAATGAAATACATTCATACAAATTTAGGAACACTTTTAATGTTATACTTCGTTTACTGACTCACTAAACCGACCGGGGTTACTTACACAAAATGTTTATACCCAAATTTTATAACCAAAAAAAGTTGAAAATTTGAATTTTTACTCGTCAATTCAATTAGTTTAATCATTCACTAACTTAATAAATGTCGCTAAACGCAATCAAAACTAATGGGCACGATGCACTAGGACAATTCCCAGGAACGAAGTATATTTCAACTGGCAATCATTTGAACAGAACGACATGCAAGACGTAAATAGTATACTAAGTAAATTTTTTATCCAAAAAAAAACTATTGAGTTAGTTGAAATTAGCATCAATTTCAATTCAAATGCCCCAGTAAACGGTATTAAATATATTTGGATTTTCCAAAGTTAAAGAAAACTATTTAATAGCACCTAAATAGAAAAAAAAACGTACTCAGAGACACTCTTCGTACTTATCTTAAGGTAATAATCCAACTCATTTAATACACCCTAAACTTCACATGCAATCAGTACTATTAACCAACCTTACAATTTTGTTATCTTATGGAATCTTTAATAGAACATCTAATATCTAAATACAACAATAAGAAGTGGTTTAATACACTTGTTACATTGGCAGTGACTGAGACGAGAACAACGTTTAATATGTACTAAAATATATTGTCGGTAGGAAAAGTCATGTTTTGTTACGTTACACTGCATACTGTTTTATTATGATTAATTATTTAAGAAAATGCCATTGAAACACAGTTAGTCTTTAGTAAAAAAATTTTTAAATAGAAAAACTCAAGCACTCAAAATTTTTCTAACCGAAACAGGAAATAGTTTTTAAATATTCTTAAAATAATCTTACCGTTTAAAAAGCAATACATACAAATACTTTTAAAAATAACGCAATAGTAAAAAATCTACGATTTAAGCAAAAATTAAAAAAAAACTTCCGACGTTGAGATCTCTGGGAAAAAATTCGAAAACACCCGAAAGACGTAGCCGATCAAAGTATTCACGTTCCACTGTCGAATCCATCCTCAAATTAAATAATATTTTTATCCTCATGACCACGTCCAATTAACATTGCATTTTAAATTTCCTTGAGGAAACAAGAGCTTTAACTTCACTTCCTTGAGTGACTATAAATGTGTTAATAAATGTATGTTAATATAGTGCCTCTGAATGAAGTAATGTCAATTTTTATACATGACCAGATGTGAAAAAAAACATTTTTTTTAACAGTTCAAATGGTACGAGCGTATATACCGAAAACACTCATAAATATTATCAAATCCATTTATAACCTTTTGAAAATCCGTTTTTAAAACATCGAACAAGATCAATGTAAACTTGACTTAAATCATTAATAAGAATTAAGATGTAATCAAAATTTCTGAAGAAAAAAAATCTAATTGATAACAATTAAACACATTGAAAGGAAATCAGATCTTCATCGATCAGTTACTTTCTTACGAAGACAGTTGTTCACCATTACACTAGATGCATGTTTTAATAAAGATATCTTAAGTCCTACGTTAGATCAAATTTTGAGTAAGACATTCATATTAACAATTGTACCTCTACATACGATACAATACGTATCAAAACTGATCATTTTATATAAATACTCTTAAGTGAAATTCATTGAAACATATCTGTCGATTCCACATAGGATCATCAAGCCCAAATTGTATCATAGTGGTTCAACATGGGCTCGGTGTATGTGTTTTAAGAATAGACTGAAATATTCATCATAGGTATAGGTGAACTATATAATAATTATATTTGACATTAAAAAATATATATACACCCCATACAATTTATTTATCACTGAGTGTATATGTAAAATTGTGTTTTAAATTTTAAGTTAACATCACTAAGTAAAATATTTGATGGTGCACGAGTGAATCTGAATAAAGTAGTTTTAAAATTACATATTTAAATCTTAAACTCCACCCACTTAAGTAAGATTTATCTCGTGTTTAAATCCTTACAGGTCCACTACACTACGGTGTCTGTAAAGGTAAAGGAAATGGAGAAGGTACGTCGGAATAAATTTATTAATCTATAGTTAAATGTACAACTCCATTAGGATACTCGTACTAGTTGAAATATGATCATAGTTATAGTAAAATACTGAAAATGCAACCGTTTTCCAATCAACTTTGATGTTAATTAGTAACATTATATTAATTATTATTAACCATAAAATTGTACCTGGTCAATATTTGAACGCAAATCTTGCAAAACTTTGAGTGATACGTGTACCTTCGTATATTGTGGTACTTCGTAACAAGTGGTGAGTTGTCGACGTAGTGATGGCCACGTGGGCCCTATAAATTTGAATTCAATATAGCTTGTCTAAGTTGAAATGACGATGACGTTTTCTTTGATGGCAAGTATCATTCGGAATATCGATTTGTTTGTCAATAAATATCGATACCGTTTGTAACTGTTAATGCAATTTTACTTGATAAATATTCCATTACTATATTTATATACGCACATGAACAGAAATGTCAAGGTAAATTTCCACTTAAATAAAGTGACTGTGCATTTACTTACAAATCTGAATCTGCTAAATAAGTATTGGGCGCATCGTTTCAGTATAACTTGATCAGATATTCAAAAAACTGCTCTATAATATTTGTAAATACCATTCAAATTCCTCTGCATCAGTCTCATCGCTCATTGTCCTGCGTGTAAATCGCAATCGTTAACATCAAAAATTGATTTCCCGGCAATCACAGACTGTAGTAAGGCAATGCGAAATTACTATGGTACGCTATACTGATAGTTGTGACAATCACTTCAGAATATAATAAAAGTCAAAGTAATTAACAGATTTCTAGATTGTTATTTAGTACAGTAAATCAAAGACAGAAAGTATTCACTAAATAGTAAAAATAAATAAAATTGTGTGAAAGGTCACACCAAACGCTCACTGTGTATTGTGTACATTGTATACAGTCAGAATAATATAATGCAAATAATACTAAGAGAACTGCGTTCTACAACTTTCCATTTAACTTGTACACTTATAATGTAAGTCGAAGCAGTTACTCTCCTACTATTAACACTTCCCTTTTAATCCATTACTTTCAATGCTGACTGTACAAACACAAGCAAGCAGCAAGGACAACAAAAAACCACAACAAAAGATCACATTAACAAACAAAAATTCTGAAACGATTATCACAACTACGTTTTTGAAATACACACACAACAGCCTACAATGTTCTCTGTACAATTTAGAAACTACCCATGAATTTTTTTTCGACACATTTTTTTTAAGCAACCCTCTTAAAAACTACTGACGAGACAGGAAAAGTTTTATAATTATATAAAATAAATCATAATTCAATCATTCATGTATTCAATTCTCTGAACAATCAGATCTGCAGTTGCCATAAATTATAAAGGATATACAATAAGCAAAATGGTGGATACGAAGAACGTTCCTAGGCATAGACAAGTGAAAAAAATCCTATTTTCTCTTTCCTTCGCAGTCTCTTCCGTAACCGTCGTTTCAGTATTCAAATTATTATGGATGTCTAGATTCATCTTCTCCCGATCATACCTCGCGGCGTCTACTTCTGAATCGACAATATCAATCGGAAAGTCCACTTCATCCGTGTCGTATATTTCGAAATTATCGCTCCTCAGCACGCCGTCTGCTTTATAAAACGGCGTGACAAATTGAATTCTATTCCTTTGGTAATACGGTCCTCTGTTTCTTAGTCCCTCGGTGCAGCCGTATGCAGCGGAATATTGTGCTTGGATTTCCGCATTATTATTCTCATAGTTCAATGCATACTCCTCAGATTCATCAAACGTGTAATTGTTGCTGTGATCGAAGTTGAAATTACTTATGTATCTGTCCTCTGCGTGTCTGATGCGTTGTTGTCTTTGGTAGTAGTTCACTTCAATGGCCTCTGGCGTTTCGTTTGTATAGAATTCTTCTGGACAGTCGGATAGTTCATAATACGGGTCTGTATGGATATCCTTTGGCGAACGCGGCGTGGCGTGTGTGAGGAGTGCGGCCACTGTGCAAGCGAGACGGAGCATTTCCCCGTCTCCCCCGCCCTCCGGACGGTTCGCCAGTATGTCGTCGGGCGAACAGATGACCTCCTGCAACACACGCCACCCGTCTCTTAGTTTCACATTACATTAATTCTCGTGTTTTTCGTTCGCTTAAGGATATCGTACGAGACCCTGCAACACTCGAAATTGACATAGCGATATGGGGTTATATTTTATAGCTAAATAGTTCTTTGAAAGACTTTGCACTCGTTGAAAGACACTTATTCGTCAATTCGTCATTCATAAAACAGCGGCAAAAATGTAGATATCAGCTTGTAATAAACGAACAATAATCCTCAGTGTTGGAGCTTGCAAAAATTGACGCCAACAATAAATACTATTAACATATTGTTAGCAGCAAAGTGACGTCACATCCGTTAAGAGGAGGGGATGGCGGACAGTCACCGCCAAGCACATATATAAGACGATGAGCGCTCGTCTAGGGACACTTATATTTGTGGTGAACGTTTTAAGGGGAAATTCTGCCCGTTTGAATAGTCAATTCTGTTTCGTCTTATATTTGTTTAGAATTTATTTACAACAGTCTGCTTGATTTTCTATTTCGTGATTTATAAATTTCACCATTTAAAATACTCGTGATCTTAATCAATTTCTTATTTTTATTTATTTAGTCTCGTTTTTGCTAAGAATATTTTATTTTATTTTCACTTATTAATCGTAAAGAAAAATTATAATCCTACTATTGATGAAAATGTTGCTGTTAATAACAAAAAAATATTTTCACGCAAGTTCGTTCCAAAATATTGTAATACGGAATAAATAGTGCGCACGCACAAATTTATTTCCACAACCGCTCTATTACATACTGCGTAGGAGAAAATTAAATATCACAATTATACATTATACGATAATTTATGATTGTAAAAAAAAATTGGAAATTCCCAATAAAACTCCAAAGAGTAAGAGATCGTTGTGACGGACGGACAAAATGTGCCAAGTTCAAGGAGAAATATTGTATAACGGCTGCTGTTACACCCGAGTTGAATGGAAAGTCATGTACCACCGTGATACCTGTTTTAAAACTAACAAGGCCACGCAGAGGTAGAGGCAAACACACTCACCTCCTCCACTCCTATTTTCCGACACGCTTCCAAGAAGTTGTCGACGTTCCTTCTGCACCTCGCCATCGTGAGCTTGGGCTGTGAATAACAAAGCGTTTTTATCACACATGCTAAGTACTCCCTGTTGTTATCATAGTTTATTGAAACTGGTAAAACCCGTTTTTATAAATACACTTTTATTAAAGTCGAGCGGTAACTACCTATGTAACTTAATAATTTATGTTTGTATGTAATTTAAGAAGCTGAATTTTGCCAACTCCTAATTCATGTATCATCATGAAACTTGTGCTGGTACGTTGAGATCAGATGACTGTACAGTAACGTGGAGTCTGATGAAGGAGACCGAAGGTGGTTGTTGGAACCCTGGAATGCCTACTAATAAACCCGTCAAGCTTGGACGCATTATATTTGGAAGATTACAAGGACCTCGTCGTGGACCTAGAAGGTAGCTGATGGAAGCTAATATAATTAGTCGGTATAGTAAGCCCATTGATTTTGGACTCTTGAGATTCGTCGTAACAAGTCGTTAAGTTATACATATAAATAATTATACTGTTATGTATAAAAATAGAATAATTATTAGACAAATTTAAATAACTTATATCAATTATAATTACAAGAATAATTATATACTTGGAAATTAAACATTTGAAGCAAATATAAAGTTCTCACAATCACTTACGATTACAACATTTGAATTACTGCAAATTGCACCGATCACGACACGATCTCACCGAACAACGCTAGACAGATAAGTGACCAAGGTCACGCGGTGTTCTAAAGCACCATACTGTTTCACGAAGGCCTCACCTGTGCAGGTGAAGGCACGTGCACCGAGGCGACCGACCGCGGCCGCACGTGGTTCGCAAGGTGGCATAGCACCACGCCGTCGGCCAGCACCGGCGCCAGCTGCTCCGGCAGCGACATCTTCAGGCGAGACTCTATTATCTGTGAGATTTGAACGCGGTAACAACATGGACCGTGACACTCTCATTGTAATCTTCATCAACGCCATATGTGTGTAATAATACAAATTATTATAAGTTGCTTCGGTTAACGAAAACATTGTGAGGAAACCGGCACACTTAAGAATTCTCTATAATATTCACTAAGGTGTGTGAATTCTACCAACCCGAACTTGGCTAGCGTAGCGGACTTTGGCCTTAATGCTTCTCATTATGGAAGGAGTACTAGTCCAACAGTGGAGCTTTGATAGATTGTAATGATGAATGAATCAACCTCAGAACATACCTGATATGGTCGAACACAAATGTGTTGCTACTCTTGAGAGGTCTGATTCAAAAGTGCCATTGACTTCGTATTTATTTATACTATATTCCGAAAACCTTAAAATAAAGGGGGTACAATGGGCGTTCTTAATGCCCAATGATGCTCCGTAGTAGTGAACCCTGGGTTCTGGTTCATGAATGCGGCCAGATAATACTAGACCAAGGTTATAAAAGCATATTAAAATATGTATAATGCTACATTTACGGAAAATATACCATACAAATAATATTATATATATACATATATATTGTGATAATATTAACAACTGACTTGATTTACGCCTTATGGCATACAATATACAAAATCTCACCGTCCGCAGCTGCTGTAACAACTCCGACTCCTCCTTTTGCTTGTCGAACTCCCGTTTCATGGTGAAGCTCAGCTTATCGGGCGCCGCCTCCTTGTTCCACGCCATCTTGCCCGGCGGCTTCGGCGCGGGACCTTTCAAATACGACACGGTGGTTGTCAACACCTTGGGATCACCGTTCACCGCTTGCCGGGGGATATTGGACTTTAAACTGTTATACCCTAAGGTGTTCGTTGGGGACTTGGTCGGCGACGTGGGTTTTACGTACGCGTCCGTTAGCCCGTTGACGCGCGCGTTCATGTCGACGTTGCCGTTGACGGTTGCGTATATTTTGTTCACGTTACGCGACGGCACAACTTTTTGAACGGGCCGCTTGTTCTCTTCGGATTTTTCCGTGTTGCCGTTCTGGTTCTGGAACCTTCTAGGTGTTGAATGTAGGAGGGGTGAGTTTGGCACTAGGGATGCGTTTGGGGAGGAGGTCGAGTTGCTAGAATTGGAAGATATGGAACGGTATAGACTGGGGGATACGTTACTGTAGCCGTTGACGGGCGAATGGGGTGACTTCTGGAAGTGGATGGGGCTTTGGTTCTGTGATTGTGGCGTGGAGTCCAGCTCCGGGGATGGTTGGTCGGTGCGGGGGCGGTATATGTCTTGCTGGCGTTGTTGTCTTAAGGCTTCTTTGTATTGTCTGGAATACACGAAATATATAATCAGTTTTGTTACACCGATGTAATCGATGAGATATGCTTTAATGACACTTACGTAAAGGTATATTACCGAAGCTTTATTAGCGTGAACTTTATTTACACTCAGCAACAATTAGTACATACAACTTAATTAATATTCAGTAAAATAAATGCAATAAAACAAGGCATTCTTATGCCAAGGACATGTATTTGTTTTTAATATTTAAAGTATAGTTATTAGCACGAAAAAGGAATTTTTATGTACAGTAACAACCATTATTAATTTCCAAGTGAAACAATAGTTACATGAGACTAATAATTTATATTTGTTATTAAATTCATATTCTCCTTTAGTACTACGTTACCAAGCATTGTACGATACTCAACAATTTTCTAGCGCTTACAAAGCTAGTTCTAGCGCTAATAATAGTGCAAAAGATTTTTAAAAGCAATCTCTTTGGACGAAAAGAAACATCTCTATGAAATCTGCTGCACAGCGGCTTCCCTCGGCCTTTTTAAAGCGTTAATTTTTATCCCGAAGTATATCCGAAGGGTGTTTGGTTATCCAAAACGCATCATGCGATTAACACCATGTGTCATTAAAGGATTAATTTATACATTTATGAGATCAGAGTAGAGAGCCTATAAACAGATCGTTAAATTTTTTCATTTGAAATAAGCATTATTTGCAATATACGACGAAGTGGTAATCTTAATGGACTTTTTGTTAGTTTACATTACACATAAATAAACAGAATAAATCACCTTCCGCTCAATAATTGTGTTAGTATGACACTGACGGAAGCATTATTATGCGTAACGCACCAAGGCCTTACAACAGCGTCGGTAAATTACTTAACCAATATCACAGTCTATGCAACATTTTGAAAACAAAAAAGAAGTTAATTTATCAAAGTGACAAAAAATCTTCTCATAATTATCTCAAGGAGTTAATGGTTAATTTACTTCAAATCTTATATTTTGTTTCTCGATTTAAAATAACTTCAATTAACAAATTACTTATATAAAAAATATAATCGTACGTATATTAGTAAATGTTAAAGCGTATATTATAACAGATATGTTTATACAACTCTCTCTCTCTCTCTATACACACATATATATTTCTCTTACTCTATATAGTCTCACTCATTGATCTCTATAATATATAATATAGAAGTTAAGCTGTAAATACCAGTTCTGTTTTGTGACACGAGCGCCGCGTAGCGTGATTGAAGGGGAACTAAATATATTTTATTTTTAAATTTATTTTATTTCGTTCCTGCCCTCACTCAGATTTTATTTTTATTCCATTTCACTACGATAAAATAATGCTATCTGCGCTACAGTGTCGCGTATCAAATAGATCTACAATGTAATGTAAACCAATATATTGGTGACATCATGTCCTGTCTACATGTAATATAGTGATCAAAGAGTGTGCACATTTAAACATATGTAATGTCAAAAACCATGCATGAATGGTGCATGTGTCATGCATATGAGTGACGATGTACCTGTAGGTTTGTTGATGAGCTAATTTACTCTTATCGTCGCCATTCGACATGTTCCCTTCAGGTGATATACGGATGCTGAAAGGGACAACACCAGGGGTTAATAGAATAAGGGGATGTAGTAAGAAATATGAATGGGACCTCGTGATGATGACGTGGATAAACGGCTAGCTAAAAATGATGTTTACCTCTGCATCGGCCAACGAGAGAAATATGAAATAAATCAAAATTCACGTGAGCAACTACATGAAGTACGAATAAGATAGCTATGGTAAAGAAACTAATTCGCTTGTCAACTGTTAGAATTAAAATAGGTTGGATAGTCCTTTAAGTTTTCTATAACTACGCTAAATGCGAAATCTACACTATAAATTGTAGGTTTTTTTTTGTGTTTCAGTGAATAATGGAAATCGAAAGAAGTTGTATTTACTCAAGAATTCTAAATAAGGGTGCCTACAATGTGACCACTAATAGCAGCGTATCTTGTCCAGGGAGTATGCAAAACTATTTCAAAATTACTTGCTAATATACGGAGCAACTACTACAATGTATGGTGCCACAAAACTCCTATAAAATGTTTTATTTCCAAACATATCTCTTTTTTTTTACTCAAATAAATATCATATGATAAGGATGTCTTTACACACATCGATTCAGTTTGTGATATTCAGGAAATATTTTTATCCCTATAACAATTTCCATGTTCTAGTAACTAATGTGGCCAGTACATTCCATGAACATCTATAACGAACCTCAAAACTCGTATCATCTTACTTGAAGTTGTTCATAGAATTGTTAATCCTTATGACTCGTTCACACATTGTGACTGTAGCTTGTCACTAGTGCCTTGAAAACGAACAGCAAAGTTGCTTCAAACAATTGCTCTATCGAAATTATCATATATCGAATATATGTATGAATATATATATCGAATATTAACATTGTATCCGCAAGAAATAACGAACATGTGTGCGAAGACAAGTCCTGACAACTGTCACATCGACGGACATTATGATTATAAACTGAACTCACCCAGTGAGTATCGGCGTGAGCGGTGCTAACGGAGACTCGCTGGACAGGGACTGCGCGCGCGATAGCGCG
>PDGT01000025.1:736390-828443 GCA_003671415.1 Megathymus violae
CCCCCGCTGTAATGTCGTCGTCTAACGCTGAGTCGATACGGTGGGTTCGTGACCATGCGTTGGTAACTTGGACCGGAGAAGCTCATACCAATACATAATATCATTGAAGCAACTAGCTTCACGATAGTAAGAGGTGTATTGCTCTTATTTGAAATGAAACGTGCACAAGTTCTCAATAATCATTCAATGAGTTTTTCAATATAGATTATTTATTATTTTCCTCTTATAACGGTTTTTGACCAACAAAATGTTCTGTGGTCTTTGGTGTTGCAGACAACTACGAGCGGCGGTGCCCACTTAACAAGAGTACGCCCGTATTCTCGTTTCTTGGAATTGACACAAAAATGCATCGTTCAGTAATTCATACAGTTACAAGAGGGTTATAAAACTTTTGTACATATTCTGAAACTTACAACGGTAACAAACTAATGATCCGAATCCATCCATCTATCCATTAAGAGATAGTTCCGTAACAAAAGCTCGCTACCCAACTTCAGACTGCGAGATACACAATCGCTGAGTTAACACTCACCATCATTAGACCACCTCTTCTCCACGCCATCGGTGCTGTAGCCGCTGTCGACCACGTGTCTCGGCTTGTGCCTGAGACAGTCTATGGTGGCGTTGCCGGAGGTGATTTGATGTCCGCTCTGGTTGGGCGCGCTGCTGATGTAGGAACTGTGCTTGGCCGTACGCCGTGTTTCTTCGAGGCGTCGGTTCGACAAGGAGTCTTTGTTCGCCATGTTCTCGAGATATTTGAAGATGTGCACGCGCCCGCGCATGCATACCTGTCAATTCAGGACAGGTGTAGATTTTAATGTTTGGAAATATTTGAACAGAAATTTAAAGAGTATAAAAAACCAGGTCTTCTATGTTACAATGTGAATGTTTTACATGGATAGGTACAGTATGTTGGATATGATATATGAGATGCTTCAAGATAGAAATAAGATATCATTTCACGAATTTCTCTTTGGGACCACTACATACAAATTTATAAAATTCTTCATTACATAAGGCATACAAATAATGGCTTCAAAAGAGATTACTAACATATACATTTATATTATAATTCGTAATAAAACATAACTTATAATTAAAATATTGTAATAAAAGAGAAATATTCCCTACTATGCAAGCATTACAAAAAACTTGAAAGAAACGCACACCACGCCAACGTAAATACGTGAATATAAACACCGTCTCAGTTGTTTTAATTACTTTAGCGAAAAGCTATGACTTTAATTACTCGTACTCCAGCCATACAGCTGCACACAACTGGTACATTTCCGTTTTCATAACTGATTCGTTTAAAATAATACGTACTTAACATAAATATAATTAATGTTTTACATCAGTTCCAGACGACGAATTCGACATGCAGTGGATTCTCCATTTCAATAACTGATTAATTTTGATTTATTTCGGACTACTTAATTTAAATAGTAATATTATTTGCCGTCAAAAAATATAATCAATTAGAAAGTAAGACATTGTCGAACATTGAACATGTGAATACTCATATATAAAAGTATCGACATACAATTAGAGAGTTTAAAAAATGCCTACAAAATTTTTGATAATATTTGTTTCACGTGATGAAATAATTTTGCCACCGCCGCCCATGTACACCAGTATCACCAGCTAAGTAACATTAACACGAACAAGAAACTTGTAAGGACGTTTGTTAAGGTGATTAGTTCTATTTAGTTGCCAAAACACAAATGTGGTAGACAGAATAGTACAGTACCTTTTTAATCTGTGTTATATTGCTACTAACGAGTCTCAAGTCTTTTCAATAAGAGTTCTAGAAACAGAACGTTGTTTAACGATTATATTAGAATTTTCATCATTAGGCAACAAAATAAAGCAAAAAATACTAGCTATCATTAAAATACGATAAGCAAATAAATTAATGTTATATTTATTGAGCTTACCAACGTAAAACTGATCAACATACCAGCCTATGAATAATAATATGTGATTACGTTGTTTGCATCCAACAGAAATCCTCGGAAACTCGGGGGCATCTCCCTGATCATTAATAAATACTATTGATGACTTTGATTATTCCGCAAATATATCCTTATTACAGTCGCAAAGGACATCTTGATAACATACAACGTAAAAGATAACGACAATTTTCAAAAAACGGGACAATTTCTGAATTGCACGGGCTGTATTGAAAACGGTAATCTTAACGATAATTTTGGTGGTAAATTAGAGATCCACCAGCATTATTTCAATGGCGCGACAGAAGTAGATGCACCATGCACCTGTGTCATACTTATTTATGTAACCTTCGTGGTGTGACATTAAAATTAGATTTACAAACGGCTGACCTAATGCCTAGTGGCAATCCCCGCCAGTCGACCCATCGTATCGAGAATCATAGCGGTCCGTACGGGTCGGTACGACAGTTAGTTTGTTGGATTGCTTTTTATTGCGAGCGTGACATAGTGGATTTCCTTCTGAGGCTCTTCCGGAACAAATTGAACCGACTGCTCAAGAAACGCTTACAAAGATGTCGTTGGCCAGCGGCTACGCGCTGACTACTTGGCATACGTGCCTGATCATCAAAGGTAAGATCGATGTACTAGTAACAGCAAAACTATCTGCCTCGTGTCAGCAGTTTCAATTAATAATATCATGCCGTTCGTGTCGTATTACCTATCAAATGAACTAGACGTAAACTTGACAGACTCATCTGTCATTGGTGTCTGTCAAGTGTCAAATGTCTGGAAAGTCTCCTTGCGCTCTTGCCGTACCGATGATCCATGTGTAACTGAGTTAAATATCAAGATGAAAATAAAATATATAAAAAATTGTATTTCGATGAATTGAATCAAATTCATACCATAGGTTACAATCGTAAATGTCATCGCCATTAATTAGCAAATAATTTTTATGACTCTCTGAACTAAATCAATTGCACATAGGGCTGCAATATTTTTTATGCATTGCTACACTCGTCTAGATTGAAGACGATAGTTCACAGCAGATACATAATTTTGTGACAGTGATAAAAATCCAGACTAATTGCACCGGAATCCGGCTACATAACAACCGGAACCGCATTGCGTGTCGTCCGAAGCTTAGAAATACACATTAAAAATCATATTCCAATAATGGTACAACCATTTTTTAACAACGATCGAAATTTTTTACCATAGTTGATTAGTGTGATAGACACATACATATATGAGTTCGGATTATGTACAATCTACTTTGAAGAAATTATTTAACGTCTTACGGTTGTAGGTGGAGAGACTAGTGGGTTGTTGTCGAGGTTCAGGGTGACGATGCTATTCATGTTCCTCAACTCCAAGGGCAGCGAGGATATGCAGTTGCAGCTCACGTCCAAGTGTTCTAGCCGGAGGTACGTGATTTCTGGAAAATTGTACGTTTTATGTAACTAAAGACGTTAAGTAAATTATTTATACATCAAATAAATATTTTGCACAAAATTTAAAACTATAAAAACGTTTATCATCAATAAAAGACAAATATTCCACTCAGAATAAAAGTAAAGGTTCGCACACGTTCGCACATGAACTCTTCTGCACTAGAATTATCTATGTTGCGGGTATCATTGACGTACACAAATATGACATCACAAACTCCCATAACCTGAGAACAATCATTTAACTGTCATATGAATATCCGCTCCGGCCGGGAATCGATCCCGAGTCGCCTCGCTCGACAAGCAAGGTGGTTATCAACTGGGCTATGAGGTCGTCAAATGCATCGAGTTACGATCATCGTCAAACACACTCGGACTAAATACGGGTTGGCAGAGCTCAAACACCTTTGCGACAATTATGGATTACTCGGGTAAGACAGGTTTTCTTAGGAATGTTTGTTTTCTTTCACTGAAGCCCGTGATATTATAAACGTAGAAAATATTCAATGTACAGCCTCAATATACATATATATAATATAGCCTATGAATATTCGGAATAATGTATCTTTGAAATGGTATAATAATTGTACAACCAATGACTCTGGAGATTATTCTTCGAATACACCACAAACTCACAAATTTTGCATCTTCCGTTCATAATATTAGTAAGGTTATAGAAAATATTTATAACTGTAGGGGTATATAACAAAACATTAATAGAGCGTTACGTGATATTTTATACTAGTAACCATGCAGGGAAAATAACAAGTAATTCCAATATTTATTGCATAACGGCGACGCACAAACAAGCCTCTATATCTTGAGCTGGTTGACTGATCAAAGAGATTTCTCGGTTCCGTTATTGCTCTATAATTTAGTATGAATGATCAAATTCTGAATTAAACTAATAATGGATGATGGCATTTAAATATATTTTTTAACTCTTGGTAAATCAATGCTCGTTTCGGCACCTTTCAAGCGCAGGCAATAATTGGATACTTCGCAAAAATTATAACCTATATTGCCCAACTTCTGAGTTCTTTCTACTCAGAATGACAGGGATTGAGGCCATATTCAAAACGCTGCCCAATATACACACCTATAACATTACGAACAAGTCTCATGTATACATTTTTTCGTCATAATGTTTTCTTCTTTCATGTGTGTGATAAGTATCAACGTGCAGTTTTCGAACCCAGAATGCCCAGAAATACTAAGCCCCGAACTTCTTCGTCCGTACGTGGCAAATGGCTTACCAGTTTAGGAGGGTGCAATTCCACCCACCACAGAAACAGAGTGAGACCTTTCGATAAGTTTAAGCTACAACTGTTTATAATAAGACTTAAGTGTTTATTAATATATTATAGGTACATCTATAGAATTAACAGTATAACAACCGTTTTCATATATATTTTTACGTCCCAACATTACTGCATCAATTAAATAAATATTTTAACAAGACGTTTAATCTGAAAGCGTCGTCGTATTTTTAAAGGCAGCCAGTAGAAGCTGCCTTGACGACTTTTAAAGTAAGCAAGCTCATAAAGCACAAGTGGCTTTTGACTACATGATTTGGACGCCTTCCAGCCACGAGTTAAATTTACAATGTAAAAAATTTTTCACTCCGTGAACATAGTGTCCTCTATATAAATATTATTTAATAAATAAAAAATATTTTTTTTAGAATATGTTCAGGTTATTTCGCACTCCGAAACAGTGATAATCTAAAGGTTTTGAAAGTCCGAAATCCCGCATGGGGACTAGGGTAGTAACAATTAAAAATATTTTATATAATTCTTGCTTGAGTGAAAGAATAAAATCCAATAAAAACTGACATAATTGAGTTTTTAGTAATATTCTGAAATGAGTATGCAGTTTGCTCATCCACACTTGGACAAATTGGCGTGACCGAGAAGACCGAATTCCGACAGAGCAATTACGGATTATAATGATAATGCCACACTCATTCTTACAGGAATCTTTCTATCGGCTTAAACCGCCGCAAATGCATTCTTGGGACCAGGTGTCCTCATCCCCGAGAGTCATTCCTATTATTGGAACATCTACTCATTTTCGAAATGAAGCCGACTCTATTCTACCATTGGCAACATTATCTCAAATAATCATACTCACGTAAAGGCAGCAATCCGAGCTGATTATTGCTAAGGTTGAGCGCCCGCAAACCGGCACAATCACCGAGTGTCATGGGCACTTGGGTCAGCCTATTGTTGGAGGCGTCCAATTCCGCCAACGAGCTCATCTTGCCGATCTCCTTTGGCAAACTCGTCAGCACATTGTCTGGCACCAGCAGAACTTGCAGCGGCATCTGACATACCTCCCTCGGCAACTCCGTGAGCTGATTTGAACTGCGGACGAAAGGGTAGCACGTTAAACGGATCCATAATTACATTATAATTTTTACATTACAATTATGTACATTACAATTTAATTTTGGCAGCGGGAGGGATTCATAATTAGATTCCTGGTCAGGGCATGCATTTGTGTGACAGATGATCTTTTTATCTATTATATATTGGTCATGGAAGTACCAAATGGAATTCACAACTAGTCCATATCAAATTATCATTCACATCCAAATTACCATCTATAAACGACGTCTGTTAAAAGTACTTGAACATGGCAAAAAAACACACAAAAACCCGTTACAACTAAAATATGTACCTACATGAAATCGGTTTTAATTTTCGGCAATTTTAGTATGAGGATGTTTTTGTATTGGTTTACATTTGTGTGTTGAAATAAATGTATTGTTTTTAGACATTTTAATGTATTTAATAAATGAACCCCTAACGAAAAGTTCAATTATCTATAACTATACTAATAATAAAATTGTAACAAAGCCGTATTTCTGCATTAAATATTTTTCGGGTTTTTTTTGTAATTAGTTATTTTTGTGTAAATATATAGAGGCCAAATCATAGTTTTTAGTCTTTTTGTCCGTCTATCCGTCTGTCCAATCAGATATCAAAAAAAAAAAAAACCGAAAGAATTAAATGATACTTGACACATTATGGGACATAATCTAGGATACTTGCGGAATAGGAAATATAAGTCAATATGGACATTTTATTAAGGGGGCTGTAAATAAAGTTTTGAGTGCCTGACTGCAGCTATCATATTAAATTAATTTATTTCCAATTCATATAATAAGAAAAACTCATTCCTTAAACGATGCGGTCGCTTTTTATGAGTTACTAGTAAATAATATAAGTTATACTTTCATAAATGAACAGTTTTCAAGTAAAATAAATTCTGAAGAATCTACTTAATGTTAAAATTTAATTACAAAGTCAAGTAAACGATACTCATAGAAAATCTGGATGCGTAAGCTGATGAATGGGTTAAAAAAAAGTAAGCAAATAAAATGTCTTCCTATTTTTAAACGAGAATCGATTACAGGGTTGCTTGGAACATAAAAGAACGCAACTTAAATCCCTCCGCGACTGACCTAATAGTTGTCTGTTGGTGCCAAGAGAGTATGTAAACAATGACTAAGTGCTGTAGAATTAGACTTTTCATACAAGGGTATTCGGGATATTGTATTGTATTATGTATTAACAATAACAATTTTGTATTTTATACCCATATTTCGAAACAGTACATAGATCAGGTACACGGTGATAATCGATTCCTGTATAATGTCTGCGATAATATAAGTTTCAAATTATATTATTAGGCACTATAGTCTATTGCCTAATGGCTAAATCTTTAATTGAATTAAATTAACTATGTAATCGCCTATTGTAAAATGGTCTGAAGAGGTTGAATAATAACTATGGTCAAATGACTAAACTTCCTGTATCTTTAGCATCACAACGATCTGACCATCCGATCGTCTCAAGAAATTAAGACGAATTATTAATATTTAACGGCGTAGTATATACCATAGTGACCCCATCTGGATCCAAGTCCCTTTACTGTAATAGTAAGTCATGACTATACGACGCTATGGTGCACACATATCACTCATTAAGACGAACAAAAGCTGAGCAGAGAGATGCTAACAATCAATATAATTAAAGTACTTATGTCGTTCTTCTCCATTCCGCCCCAGTGGATACGATTCAAGCGGAGAAGACTTAAGACCATGGTGTCAGCGATGTGTAGATATGCTTCACACGTTCTTAAATTCAAGTCAAAACTTTCCCTAGCAGTGGTGTACACAACTGAACGACGATAGGGCAGTTGCGACCTATTATTTCTATTGGATAAGATTGGACACCTGGCTCTGTAGGTTTTCACCCACCCAGTTTAATCCCAACTTCTTATACTCGCTCGTGGGTGGTGCATGATTTAATCCGGACGGCACTTTGCACTGTTTTAGGGTCTTTTATCTGCCTGGCTACTAGGCTTCTAGAACAAACCGTGAAATTTTCCACGTGTGTCGACTGCAGTGTGATGTAACGAGGTAGCTAGTGCACATCCATCGGAACCGGCGACGCATCTGTGATGAGTTTGTTGTTACGGACGTGAAAGGGGAGAGGAACTGTGAGCGGGATGCGACGATGCACGATTTCCCCAAAATCTAGTTATTACGAAATAGGTTATGAGTATCTAAACTCTTCGATTTTATAAAATATGAAATCTATTCAATAATTTACATCGATAGGGTATTTTGATTATGTACTGCAATTATTTTGTAATTATTACCAGTGAAAAGGTTAGATGTAATTTGACCAATATGTCATAAAGTTATCACCATGTGTGAATGGCCTTAGGGACGGGTGTGGTAATTGGGCTTCCCGTAATTTACGCCATGTTACACATTATGCTTTCACATTTCACGTATCACCACAGCCACGGCGTTTACGATTGTATGGAGGAAGTAGAACAGACCCAATTGGACCCGTATTATGTTTTTTAGATTTTTGTTATGTATTCAATTTTATATATACTTTACAAATAAACAATGATTTACTTGGTAACAACGGTCCGTTTAATAAGCTGTTTTATTTACAATCATTACATAATTACATACATATAATTGGCAATAAACTGATATTTAATTCGTGTATAGCTCGTGGTAATACATATAAATATGTTTAAATAGATATAATTGAGGCAGCTTTGGCTGACGGCACCGGGAACACATAGCAATATCGAAATGGACTCGAGTATTACAATCGATCAATATCTAAAATAAACTCTATCTTCAACTATTTTCACGTGTGCAAACGAAACATTTTGTACTTACTTGGATCAAGCCGTCTGCAGTCTAGACGCCTAGACGGTGTGCTCTGAACCTACATTGAACGCTACCGGGGACCAGCCATTAATAATAGACTTGAGGTCGTTGTACTGTCAAATGAAAGAATCTAATGGTCACTTTTATTTTACTTGTGAACTACAATATATTTTTCCGTTTACTAGTCTTGTTGTGGTTAGTACATTGAAAGGTAGTAAGACTACAATAAAACAATTTAATAGCTTTGTAGATACGATTTATCTTCATCCTCAATCTCGAGATCTTCCGCTACGATTCCGTCATCTTGCTATTATCTCTGTTAACACGATGTAACTGAAAGGCTCTAGCATCATTATTATTTGAAATTCATCGTTCACACTTATGACCTCAGCGCCAACCTATTATTCATTGCTTCTTTGTAGTTTCACTGCAGCGATACATATGTGTGATTTTTTTTAAATAAAATAAGTTATGACAACAATCCCACCAGCTAATAAGGCGTGAAAAAGTCTAAGATGTTGAAGGCACTAATTTATAAATGCCAAATTCACTAAACGTCATGAAGCAGCAGTAGATCGCAGAAGAATTGCGTACATACTCGGAACTTTTAGCTAAATACTGTCAGATAATAACAAACGGCTATCGAATGCGATACTATACGTTCAACTTGCACAAGTACTGCAGTGATGTCCGTCAACATGTCTCGATGGGGCCCGTTACGAGCGACCGATCGAGTGTATATGCGCCGTAAAAGGCTGCACAATGCACGGTTTAACCAGAACTCGAAGACGAACCATTTGTCAACCGGCCGCAATGTAAACAGTCGAACACGCTTTCTCAATGACTGCAAGAAAGTATCACTGAACAACTTGGTCTATTTAAAGACGAGACAAAGATAAAAACTACTGACTAATGTATACCACACGCCCTGGTTTTGTTATCATGTATGTTAATTTTTGTTATGGAATCCTCATCGTTATAATGGAACCAATAACAATTATACTGGCTGCGGTACACTTTACAAAGTGACCGTTCAAGCCGGACTTGGGGCGGACTTCTCCGTCGTTAGTTTAATTATCAGTTAGCATCTGTTTCATTCAATTTAGGGTTATTATTATAAACAGCCATTTAAAGTGGTAAACAATGGTTTAGCAGTCACAAATAATGCTATTAATATACTGTTCGCCGCTTGTTTGACTGACCATTGGAATATTGGCCCTTTATTTGACATGGTCGCAAAATACATTGGACCTGCATACGTCAGTGTTTGGTGAAGATAGGAAATTGAAAAGATTTTACAAGCCGAGTAGACAAACGTATACACACACACCCACGTTGAATTAGTAGACATAAAGATAACATTTCAACATCAGTCTTGTTTATTTGCGAGGGACGTCCCCCGTGTGAGGGGGCTTACCTTATGTCGTCTGGGAACTACCTTATGTTGAGGGAACAGTTACGGAATTACCTGCAGCACGTTTAATACTCCATATGAAAACAAGCGTTGCGTGAAAAACTTTAAAACACCTCATAACCGACCCATCGTTTCATCTACGTGTGCGTGATGTACTTCGTGAATCGATTGCGAATATATTGGCTTCCCAGGCTTGAACGAGGACGTCATAATCGACTTTGCAACGCTATTATGTAACTGTATAATATATATAAGAGCGTTATCTATAAATATCAACTGTATCAGCGACCCTGAACAGCTAATCAAATTACACGATTCTCCCCTCGAACGTGCAAATCCTCGTGTGCCGCTCGGGTGAATCAAGGTCGATATTATATCGATTCTTTGCCTACACTAGGGAGCGAGGGAACTGTGACGTGTGGGTGTACACGAGAAAGCAATTTCAACCAACTGAGCTAGAGCATATAAATACCTAAATAACCAAGCAGAAATTGAAGCCGCAAACATGATGCTCTGGAGGCATCATAAACACGACAATTCGCTGCCGAAAATCTCGGTGCATTATTTAGAAATCGTTTAATTTCGCCACACGTTGTTTCGAATTTTGTTATCATGAACACGAATAAATACCATAATTTTTTCGACTGAAAGAGATAATCTAACATCTCGTAATTATCACAAATAGAAGAACCAGTGCAAAATTTAATTCTAGAACTCTTCAAGTTAACGGTTTCGAGAAAGTGAGCGTTTATGACTGTACTAATTGAAAAACAAGCAACTTCCATTTGCATAACTTACGCAACAACCATTTCTTATACTTTTGACGTCGGCGTTGAAAGATTACCATAATTTAGTGAATCTTAAGCCATTGCGCGTTACTTATTATTTTTATAGATGTAAATGAAGCCCTGGTAATGTGATTGTCATAATGTAAGAGCCATTGTAATCAGCGAAATTAACTATGACACAAACTAAATAAAATGATATAATAAATATATCTTTAACACTACATTGCTGTCGCAATCGAAAAGAACCAGTTGTGTGAAAATAGTTAATATATCGTTTCGTATTTGGCCAGCAACAATCGGGTTGGTAACACTCCCGAAGTTATGAATACACATGGGCGGTGGTGACCACGAGGCGGTGCGCCTGCTAGATATTACAATGAATACCTTCTCTAGCAAATGCGATCCAAACTAAATTTTTCGCAGTGCTGAAGAGTGTTTGATAGGTTAATTGCCTATCAAACACTATATTGTAATTCTTTATTCGAATGTAAGTTGTGTGCAATGCAGCAGTTACACAATCCTCATCTATTGTTATTGGCACGCGCGTTCCATTTTCAAAAAGCGTTTTGTCGTCACCGTCACGGCGTGCGCGCGTGCGACGAGGAGAGCGTGTAACGCACAAGTTACGAATGGCTTATAGGCATCATGACCATTTATTGTTGAGCTATGAAATCGTTGATTATTAATGTTTTAGTAGCTATTCATTACTGGCCAGTGCGAATTACGCGATTTTTCGCGATATTAGCGTTCATGAGTTAGTTTAATCGATCGTAAACGCCTCATCTATTTCTTGGAATCGATTTAGGTGTGACGATTTTTTGTACTCGGTACATAACGCTCATGGCCTTATGGCTAATAACAATCGTTCACGATCAATCGAATTGAGAAATGTCAGAGGCAAAATTCTTGAATGTATTTCGTGCTTTGTAGACTATTTGGTCATTAACATGCATTAGACAGAGTAAGTTTTATACTCGTTATTTATGTAAAGCGATATGCGTCCTGTTGAAATTGAAGTTAAAGAAAGTTCAAGCAATTGAGTTCTAAACACATCTTATACTACGAGCATATTCTTGAGATTCACTACACAATATTGATTCAATACGAATGAAACAATAATAAATATTCGTTAAACATTGAACACTCCCAGTTTCATGCTGTACCGCCATTATTAGGTACACGAACGAACATCCACCACATTAACCGACGCGCTTGGGCTATCAGATAACACGGTAAGAAGAGCTCGTTAAATTTGTCACCATTTTACTGTTGTCCTTTGGATTAAATTTTTTTTTTCTGCAGAATACTTTAACGAACTACCTCGACCATATTAGGCGACTTTCACCCTTTTGCTCTCTAGAGCAAAAGGGCGAATATCGCGTACCTGTTTGCTTTATTACGTGCGTCGTACAAGTTCTATTGATTTCCGAGGATATTGACGCGGTAGACGTAGAAAGTTATGGAAGTTGTCAAGTCGAATGCGACTGTTTATCAATGTTGAAGTGTAAATAAGGTCGCTGCGAAACAACTTTGGTGTTTTTCGAACCATGGTGTATCCTGGACATGTAGGATTTCCATGTATAAACTTCCATACATCTTGAATGATGTTTTAGGTCGTTTTGGATGGTGTCCTCATACCAGCAAATAATACAGGATATGAGCGACACGGAACTCAGTTTTTTGCAATTAGTAACCAAAAACAAAAGTATCGTTTAGCCGTTACAACTATCTTTCTTATGTCTACACGTGCACAGTTTAGAACAGTCAAAAGCAAGGCCGAATCGGGACTAACTGGCGCCTGCATCTCTCGCGCGTTGTCTTTTACCCTCTCTGGTAAGTTTAATGTTCCCACGCTTAAATTTAGTGTCATGGTATCGGCTCCCGAATGGTGTTGCCATAAAATAATGGTGCGTTGTCGAAGCGCCACAATATTATGTATGTTTTTCAAATTTGCACACTTCACGATACCGATGCTCTGTTAGGTACATGTGTAAAGTATCGTAATAAAATCCATCAAAATCGACCGAACTGCCGTATCGTAAATTAAATCTCATGTCATAAGCATTGTTATAATGAAATTACTCTTTAGTTTTTTAAGGCAAAGTAGCTTGAATATGAGTTTGACACATGGTCCAATCGGAAACAAGTATTCTCTGTAAGTGCGCGTAGAAAATTTTCTCCTTGGGATATCTTGCCGCTTTTTTCTCTGTGATTGTTCCATTGTACGGATATCCGTACATCACCTAATCCTTGTAAATCATGTATTCATCGAAAAAAATAATAATTTAATAATACTCAATTAATTTAAAATCATGGAAAAATTGCCCCGCAGAAAACAATTTTCAATTATTTCACTTGCAACTGTAACTGGACCCTAATACATTATGTTTTTAAAACTAACCTTTAATACAACACATTGTGTTGAAGAAATTGGTTTATAGTAGGTACATAAAAAAGAGTTGTATCCGATTATAAGAAAATTCACCCTTAAGGGTGAATTACATTACGCTGTATCTATGAGCAAGAAGATAAAGGTTTATATTAATGAAAGGTAGCATTGGTTATTACAAATTATTGGAATTTTATCTATACATATAATAAATTTCTAACTGATCGCTCTCTGTACATGAACGATATATGAGAAAAAACATTATTAAGGGTCTTTTTTATGAATGCAATAGAACATTAAACAACAGTTGTTAGAATTTTTGTCCGTTTGTTTGTGCGTTTGTTCACGCTAATCTCTTACCGATACGACTTAACCGATTTCGTTCTGGTTTTCACTGATGTATTGCAGTAAACGTCATTAATACTTAAAGTTTGTTTCATTACAATCCGTCCATAAATGAAAAAGTTATAAATTAATTTAAAATAATGCGGGTACTATTTCTTAGCGTAAGGCGTAGTTTTCCAGAAGCGAAGCGACGGCAGTTTGCTATATATTTCTTCAATTATTTAAATTGTAATTTATCAACTTAAATGCAATTTTCGCAAACTTACAACTATCATACGTTTCATTTGTTAGTTGGAACAAATTACATAATTATATTTTTACAATATAACAAACTTTCCGTTCAATCCATAATATATTTTACCTTATCTCGATACAACTAGATACAGACAGCTCTAAGGGTAACGTTTTTACCTCGCAGTACTTGAAACTACTGCTATACAATGCGACAATACTTTATGTACGATAATTAGGGTTGTCACATGAATAGTTGTTACGCAAAATTTAATTTTTTTTACATCGTACACTATTCGTATATTTAAATGTAAAAAATTAAAAGCACTTGCTTCAACCGTCATTTATTATAACATTCTTTCTGTTTTTTTTAGGTATGTACTATTACTTTATGTACTAAGATTAATGATCCAGAGAACATAAAATATTTTTTTTATTAAATAAAAATAATCACATAACGCTTCTAAATATAATTAATTACTGATTGTTTTACATACACAAGTACATATTTTCAAAATCTATTTTGAGATAGTTATCAATACATGGAATTCATATGAGATTACCGAGTTCTTTAAAACAAAAAAATCTTTAGCTACGATATTATTGAAGTAACCAGTTAATTATCGTGTTTAACGCGTAAAATGTTGCGTTAAATGTAACATTTTTGTACGTATATAAACTTTAAAACTCGACCAGATTAAACTGAATTGGATATAGATTGTAGTATTTTGATTGATGTCACCCTGTATCAATAAATTAGATTTTTATCATACAAATGCAGATATTCAGTACCTATCACATAATTCTTGCAACGCGGTCTACAATAATAATTTAAACTTATTTAACGAGGTGTCAAATGACACTACTAGAGGGCAGCCCTGCTCAAGTTACGTGTATGTGTTATACCGACCGTGACATCTCCGGGCGTTCACCTCGCCCACTGATCTTTATATCGACCTACAAACAGTTTCACTGTTATCGTTATCACAATATGCCTTCTTTTGTACACTGAAATGTCACTTTGTTATACTCGCAACTTATTATACGAAGATATTATCTACAAGGGGCTCCATCTATCACCGGGACCATACAATTAATGAGGCAATGGCGCACTATTTTTTTTTCGAACTAAACCTTCCTCAGTGCTATGTACAGGACTCCGATATCTCCAACGGAACGCAACCGGAGTCCTGAACCCCACCGGGCTGTGCTCGTGATGAGCCTCCGCTCGTTCCTCACCTTCTGGCCTTTACGGCGGTACGCGGCCACACATACCATCGTCCTTCCCGGGATCGCTGACTGGGGATACCGTAACCCTATTCTGGTCACACGCCACAGGGACAAATGGCGTACTACCTAGCTTAATCCCAACAAGACGTGTGAATGGTAGTCGGGTCCATTTATCATCAAACAGTCCGTTTGCTCGTTATACACAAAAATATAGACAATATGTAGTGTCAACATTTTATTTAATATAACTTTAGCTGTAGCTTTAACTTTATACACTAGTGTAAATTCGATTCTTCAGTTCTTGAATCGCAGTAGTATTGCAAGTAAATTACTTTAATGTATGCATTGAAGATTGTAAATTTACGTACTAAATTCGGCGACTGCTTTTATTAAGTGTATCGTAGTCGCATATGACTTACCGAGACATTTTGTGTCTCTAAGGAAACGATAAATATGATCATCAAGTAATGATTTATTTCATTTATTTATTAGATGTACACGAAAGAAAAAAAAACTTAGTTAAACATTCATCTTAATATTATGGTACATAGTGCTTATTCCAAAATGAAATTTCTTCCAGCAGACCTTGGATTTAAACTATTGTACGAGAGCCAAATTTAACGTGCACACAAACAAAATAAAATTATACTACATACACATATGTACAATAATATACATATAAATACTAGTAAATAAAAAAAATAATTTATAAATTTCATAAAAATATAACGGATCGCTTTCTGTACATGGAGAATATAATTATGACAAAAACTATTATTATTATTTTATTAAGGCAATAGAATAAAAAAAAATTAGAATTATAGACTATTTGTCTGTGCGTTTATGATTAACGCAAACTCAGAAACAGCTTAATCGATTTCGTTCTGGTTTTCACTAATGTATTGCAATAAGCATCACTTAACATTTAAAGTTCGGTTCGTTGCAATCCGTTCACAAATAAAAAAGTTAAAAATTAATACATGTATTTCTAATTTACAGAACGAGAAAAACCCAGTCAACCCAAAATAACAGTTGCTTTTTCTAAGCCTAAAGTAGTTTTTCGGAAGCGAAGCGAGACCATTTGTTAATCTACAACATAAGAACTATTAAACCCATGACGATTTGTACAAAATATTAGCTAGTAACTCTTGTACCGTTTTTCCAGTAGCGTGATACAGTTCGTTCCATTTTACTTAACTGTGAAAAGACTCTTTATGAAGATGTTACAGACACTGCGGTTACATGATAAATATTACAGTATAAATAATGGTTGCAGAATGTACATCGATACCTACTGTTTTTCTAGCTCCACATTTGTTTCAAAGCTACATTGCACAGATAAAGCGCCTCTGTTCCTATTGTGCGGTCATAATAAACTCTTACCGCTACAAAACAACAATAACCTCGGACAACGTTAATGTTTATTTTGTATGACGAAACGCGGAACGTTTAAAAACTTCAGAACCATTATGTACGGAAATAAACCGTAATATTATCCAAATTTATTCCGCGTTAATTCCAGCCGGTTCCCGGTTTCAAGCTGAAACATCGTGCTACGTATGTTAATGTCGTCTGTATGCCTTCTGTGTTAAAGTGCTAAAAAGTTTATTGCTCGTAGACCATTACGAGTAGGTATCTAAAAAACGACGTCTAAAACAGTCTCTGTCTGTATGAACGCGACAATCACAAACTGTATCAAATTTCTTGGAATTTTTACGAAATATAGTGTTCCATAAGGAAAGTTTAGATGTGTCTATGTGATACGTTTACGCGATTATATCAAAAAGGTTTTTACCAATGAAGTGATTATTTAGGATAAGTATAACATTTATAAAACGATTGAACAAGTAACAATTGTTTCGGATGCAATTAATTTTTATTAACAAAACTATCATTTCTCCCGAAGCGTATCTAACGTAACGAAGGCGGATTTCAAATATCTAAATGCTTCTACTCTAGATCCTAACTAATCAAATCTAAATAAAAAGATATCGTAGTCATCAGGTTGCTCAGAAGGAAATAATCGTAAAGAAACCAGCACACACTAAATATTTCCATGATGTTTTTGGCATGTGAAGTCTAGTTATTCATACTGAACTAACATGATGAATAGTCTTTAATCTTCATTATTATCGTGAGCGAAATCTCGAGTCCAGGAATGGGCCTGCTATGTATTGTGACAATAATGGTGAATATATCCTAAGATTTCTAAATTAAGTTGAAAATAACGGTATCCACCGCTGTGCAAATTATAATACAGTCAAACTAGATAACAAAAACAAGTTACAACCTATGAAACATTAAAAAAAAACAATTTTTGTTACAACAGAAAACAACACTACTTAGCGAGTGAGATCAAACGCCTAATTCACTCAACGCAAGCACTCAGAAGAGCGTTGCCCTGCGAAGTGGCGATAAAAACCACAACAAGGCTCGCTGTAATTTAACTTGTGTATCTATCTATGTACAATTATCTTCTTGCTACATAATCAAATGGTTGTATTTATACAATTTCAACCCTAAATAAAAATAATAAAAAATCTTGACAAACCGGCTACGTACGTAGTTGGGATTTATTTTTATAGTAGCAAAATAATAAAAATACGAGAAATATAGACACATGTATATTGCTTAGCAGTAATAGTTATTTAATTATTGCACCTACCTACAAAAAATCATGTTCGTAGTGCCAATGGTGCACATAGAGCGACAATACAAAATTAAAGATGTGTTTTAGTCATAAAATACAAAATATGGTGTATAATTGTACTTCGCGTACACGGAAAAAGATTACCGTTGATGTATATACGCAAACAACAACTACGACACACCTTATCGTTACAGAAACATTGCGGTTAACAACAACTTCAATATCCTCTATATCCTCTTATATATAAACTAGCGGCACCTGTCGACTTTAGTTCGATTAGATTAGGTTATTGATTAGGTTTACTAATATTTTATATACCCTGACATGTGCACAATCACCTGTTCTCACTACATACCAATTATCATGAAGGTCGGTCAAGCCGTTCTTGAGTTATAACGAATCATAGAGACAGACAAAAATTTTCAAAATGGTCAAGTCGATGTTAGTGTATCATAAAAGGAATGTTTATCATGAAATTTGACAAAAGAATGGAATATACAGACAGAAGAGACACCACAAATTTTTATAGGGTCTATCATCTGTGCAATCACGTGTTTTCACTACATACCAACCTTTCACTAACATCGGTCAAGTTGTGTTTGAGTTATCTCAAGACACACACGAAAATTTCAACAGATTTATACAGTAGTACAGTTAGGTATGACCTATACTTAATAGATATGGACGCCGCATCAACAAATAGCCACAGAACTTAACAAACAATCCATTACGTTACAATGTTAACCAGTTTGGCAGGCCCATTTAAAAACTCAAACGTCACAAATACGATACAGAACGACAGTGTATATAGTATATCCCTCCTGGCGACTAACTAAAATAGAACGCCTCAATTCACTTCCTTTTTTTTTCTATGTCGTTAATGGCATGGAAAAACACACAGTGGCAAAGCAAACAGAATGAAAAAAGAGGAATTATTGCAGTTAAAGACAGGAGACATGACAGACAAATGAGCTCAATTCCAGTCTTGCACTGTATCAATTATTAGGTCATACCTCATTGTAAATCGATGGTCTTGCTGCTGATTGAGATATGTTCAAAGTGCTCTCAGGTCAGATATCCACAAGTGTAACATAATAATATTTCTTAATGATACTTATATTTATCTATAATTAATGTACATACATATACTAATAATTATTTAAATATACTTGTAATACCTTCATATGAATTTTAAAAACAAGGACTTAATCAAATTTAATAGCCAACGCTATGTTCCACACAACGCTATGTAAAACACCTATTTATTATGTATCGTTTCCATTTCAAATAAACAAATCTAATTCCGTCCTGTTACCTTCTTCTTTGTTAACTACTTATTATTCTAGCAGTTATAAAGGCTAAACGTAACGAACCCTCACAAACATCATCCACGTATCCACATCATCCGCATAGACATACACAAATCGGCATCACCACTCAACGCGAACTCTAACATTCATATGTCTATGTCTACCCGGTCCGGGAATGAAACCCGGGACTTCTCGTTCGGAAGGGTCACTAACAACTGGAGTATAAGACTGTCGAATAATTCAAGGACAGTTGTAATAGGGAAGTACCAGTTTATAAGTAATTATAGCTAAACAATGCTAATGTCGGGATGTTTTGTTACCTTAGCACTGACTATTCGCTGACGTCCAACGGACAGTGACGGGCCGAAACCATTAGTTTGTTACGAGCATAAACACAGGGGTTGTGACAGGAGGAGTGACAAAATAGATCTCCGGTTTCTCGCATGAAAGACCCGAGTTCACATTCTGCATGCAATTCAAAATTTTCATCAGAAAATATAATCATGATACTTCGTCTTGCAATGTCTATGGTCGATATTGATCACTTATTATTATGAGTGTATTGGGTCACTCGTGGGCTCGTTTGTTGTTAGGTAGCTATAAAAAAATATAACTTTATATGAAGGTAGTAGTAGTTCTAAATTTTACTTGATGACAATCAATAATATCAGGTAGACTACATTTTCCTTTAATTTTTCCATGTTGATAAGAAAATCGAACCACCACACATTCCATAAGGATTAATTTAATTAGCAAAAGCCAATCATAACATATTCGTAAGTATATTCAATATTTTTCACTTAAATCTTAGTAAAAGTGAAACAGAAAATATTCCAGCGTTTTTATGTTGAAGAATCGAAGTCAAGCGCAAACAGAAAGAAGTTACATCCACGATGTCCATAACATTTAATACTGACCTCGCATCATCATATTGCTTGCTATTCGCACGTCGATACATACATAGGTGCATGAAGTTCCTGAGTCATGTGCTCAAGTGTCGCGTGACATACGCACTTTGTATCTACTTCTCAATTACTAATGTTCCTCTGATGAATGAGTAGAATCGATGTTCTTCCGATGAACGCTTCCCGATCGAAGCGTGCCGGATATATCAACATCCGTACCGAACAACTCGTCTTTACCATAGTATAAACGCGAGTCGAAACTAAGTACGAGTATATTTTTGTATAAACAAGCACTAACGTCCGTTACATTAAGCAGCTAGACTCAACCTATTAGCCGTACGCTACACGGCACGGTACGTCACGTCATGGCACGGCACGACACGTCACGTCATGGCTCGGCACGGCACATGTTCGTAATGGGGAATTAAATTGAGGAGCATACTCTACGCTATGTAATGTGTATTGGGCCAACCGATTTAACGGTCAATCCGAAGGCCGAAAGTTCTGATGCGCCGCGTAGTTTTAACTGAAGCAAAGCGAGGGCAATTTGCTAGTATTTAAAAAAAAATGCTTGTTTCATATTACAGCTTGTATTGAAGCTAACAGCTAACTACACCTAGACTGTATTAGCTAAAGAATATTTTACTGCTAATCGATCTAAAAAAACACATTTAAATCGAGTATTTAAACCCGTTGAAGCTTGACATATCTTGATCCAATCGAGCAATTCTTGTGCACATTGCTAACGATCATCGCACACATTATAAAGGATTTTAGAAGAGTGGGATTATCCCAAAAATAAAATTACCCTAATTCAAATATAAATCTCTGAAAATAGTAGCCCGTACACTCACACCTAAAACTAAACCAAGATAATATAAACATCGCAATCAGCCTAAAGTGTTGCTATCTGAAGATGTCTCAAATAGCTCGAATACAATGCCGACATTAATTTATTTCAGGGCCGACGAGGACAACGTCTTGGGCCGGTCCTGTTTATATGTGGTTCCATCAATAAATTAAAAAAGAAATATAGTGCTAGAATCCAGTGATTACGGAGAGCGTGCGCTTCTCGCGCGTATTATTTATTGGAATCGATACGTTCCAAGAGTTTCGGTCGTCACAACAATATACTCGCCTTAATAAAATCTTGGATATGTAACTCTAGATATATAAAGCGTTTATAGACCAAATTATTATGTCATAAATTTATGATCCCCTTTAATTGTAATACTGCATATTGACTTGTGATAGTGATTCTTTGTCTAGAATTTTAGGTGTCTATGAGGTTCAAATGGACAGGTATGGTACTTGAGAGTGAATGTTTAATATCTGTTTCTCAGTTTTATAACAATTATAATTATAGTATTAAACCCAAGTTTGAGTAAAACGATGGCATTGGCATTGCCACCTGCCGAGGTCACTGGAAGCAGCATCTTGTGGCGGTTATTGCTCGGTAGATATTCACCAGAAGGGAACGACATCATATTTTTTGCTTAACATAAATTACAATAATGATAAACTGTTTGAATAACGAATTATTTATCATTCCATTGGAAAAACTGTAATAAATGCACGGCGTACCTTAGATTTGTACTTAAAGATTTAATGCCTTAATTTACACAATTTAGTAACACAATTTAGTGTTATGAGAAGGGACGAAAGTCATGTTACGAAAAGAGTGATGGGTATGCATGTGGATGGATATGTGAGTAGAGGCAGACCGAAGAAAAGATGGATCGACTGTGTGAAAGAGGATATGAATAAGAAAGGTGTGGATGTGGAGCTGACGTCTGACAGAGAAGAATGGAAGAAGAAAACATGTTGTGCCGACCCCACGTAACGTGGGATAGAGGGCAGGAGGAAGAAGAGTAGCACGAGTAGGCCCCGGTTTCCAAAACCGCAGTCCTATAATATACTTTATTGTATATAGTATAGTATTACAAAGAAAGCAAATTCTGTCAGTTTATATGCTAAAGGTAACCTCCGGAACCACGTCACCTATTTAGAAAATTATTTTACTGTTTGAAAGGAACATTATTACCGATGAACGTATGTAAACTGTATCATTATGATATTAGTTTTATACCTTCTAGTGTTTATTATAGGTATAATATACGTAATTTCTATTAAGATAGACAATTGTTAAACCCGAACGAAGTCAGGGTGGGCCACTAGTATTTAAAACTATGACAAAGGTGCCACCTTTCAGATCCCAACGTAGTTGATCGTCCGGAAAATACAAATGTATGGTGAGAATATAACCTCAACTTCTCGAATCTTTATTCATAAAATTACATGTCACAGTAACTTTATAATAAATATATATGTATTTATTATTATGTTCCGTATAAAGTACGAGTAACCGAAAGTTACACACGAAATCGTAGTAAGCTGTTATAGCTCAGTTAATACAATTTAATTAAGCTGATGATAATTTATGTGAGATCAGTATACACTGAATAGAATACTCCATTGTACACTATAAAAATGACTGGAAATATATAAAAAAGTCAACTCATATTATATTAATACAACACACGGTCTTATTGCTAAATTGTAAAGTCTTCCAGAAAACATATAGGCTTAAAACTATACCAATGATATTTCACTATCAATATATGAGTTATAGAACACTTCGAAAGACAATATAATCTTATAAGTGCCATATGAAGGTTCACAGATTTATAGGATTTTTTGGTCCTATGAAAGTCGTGGGAAGTGGATCGTGCTCAATACGAAGCAGAGTCGCGTCTAATGTGAAAAGTTTAACTATATAATGCGACGATTTAAAAGTCGCGAGCAGCCAGAGCGCAGGCTGTTTGCTGCTTACGACCATCTCTGCGAGACTGGGAAAACTATAGCCCTTGTCGTCATACAACTATATGTACACACTAGCAATTTAACATGTTCGTTTTTGGACTAAATAAGCGAAACCTCTTACATGTAAGCTGGACATATTTTGCTAACATCCCCCGACAACAAAAAGATAGTTCCCACAAAATCGAATAAATTGAGCAATAGCACTTTTCCAAATAGGCTTTAGTAAAATACATGTGCGAAAATAATAAGTGATTGGCGATCAGTATGTAATGCAGTGATTAATGACACCGCCTGTCAGTGATATTCATTAGGTATTTGCATCATTAACTTGGTAATTCAATCAAGTATAAACGTGTATTCCGATACCGGTGTACCCGGTAAGTATCTAGACCGCGGAACATAAATTAAGATATTAACGCAACGTTAGGTGTGATTTACGTGCGATCTCACATAGGGGTAGTTGTAAACAGGTCGAGTAGGTTGTTTAGTGGTTGGGTGCACAAAAAATAGATCAACAGTATTACTACGAGATACGTCTCATATCAAATCACGTAATTATTGCAGTCCACTCCAGCGTAGAATTACAGAGACGTCGTACGTTAGTTCATAGTACACATAGCGGACGAATTCAGTTTTTCTGAATACGAATAACAAACCAAATAAGATGGCGACAGGTATAAGGAATCATGTTTCTCATCGACTGACAGTTTCAATCTTAACGTCGTCAAATCATCGATCAACTGTAATGCATATAAGAATTTGATGCCCTTTGGCGTTAATTTAAATAATTTTGCAGGGAAATGCAAAAGCGTATAATACAAACATAAACGAAACACACACTCGACAAGAATTCCCCTATCTTGTGGTATGGACGCACACAAACATGACATCACGGACACCCGTAATCCGAGAACAAACATTCATCTGTCACGTAAATGTTAACCTCGGCCGGGAATCGAACTCGGTACGCCACGCTTAGCAGGACGTCCAGTGACATATTACCAATATAGAACAATTAGGAGGAAGTACATGTCAAAATGTTAACTGTTTAAAGTAAAATATATTAATTAAAACCACAGCCTATCAAACTCTTTCATACAGTATTCCAACGAGATCTAAAAAAGTCAAACGTGTAGGGTAAGACGGATAAACGTCAATTAGCAAAGAGCTTTGAGGGTAAGCGTATTCTAACATTATACCCACATTTTTATTTTGTCGGTATTTTAATTGAATCAAGTGATAAAACGGCGTCGTCTTTAACGGATGTTGCATTAAGTAAATAATACGTTATTAAAATATGCGTGACATTTGATGTAATTATCATAAAAACGTGTTTTCTATGATACACTCCTAATTTCTGCATCGGCTTTTGAAACAATTTTACAATTACATGAACGCGCGCGCAGTGCGCGAGTACACACGGCAGGTAGCCGGCTGGTCGTGTGGTCGGCGGCCACAAACCCGCGCGTTTCCCCTCCGCGGCGGGGAGCACGCCGTTCAATACGAGATAGCGCGATTGTAGGGCGTCCATATTTTGTTTGTGTCGTATTAAGGATATTGTAAATATTGGATGTAATAGTATTTAATTTGTCTTTATAGCCCAGTTTATTTATTTATTTTGTTTTAAGTCATATTGGGCTATCTATATAATCTGCCTTTTGGCTACTTTGTTAGTCTTCAATATACAGACATGCTTGCCTACAAAACCGTAGTGAAGTAAGTCTATTCTAGACACTTTTGGTTAGAAGAGAGATGGAGCGAACCATATTCACAATGATTTACCCAATTAAAATATTTGATAGTAATAATAAATTTATGGCTAACTTCAAGGAAAACTGCTCTTACATTTGAAATTGAATGCTTTTTTGTGGACTGTTATGTCCACTTAACGATAGGTGACAATTATCCTGTTTATTATTTCTACAAAGCAATGCACTTATTAAATTCACTAAAACATCCTAATACAAGCTGTATCAATAATATAGACTGTCCCACTCCTGACTCGGATGTCGCAGGTATACTGACTTTACGATTTATATTATTTTCATTGATCTCTTTTCGACCGTCCCATAATGGCGTGTACAAACGCTGGGTATCCTATCGTACGGAGCGGCCATTTTGGAGCGTTCCCCCGCGGCGCGTCAGTCGCTCGGCGCCCGCCCGCTCGTGTATACCGCCCGTTATCAAGCACTGCATGAATTATTTATCAAAAACATCCACAATCCACACCGATAACTATTGAAAATGTCGACGATCCAATTCGAATACGACCCCGAGAGGTTGATAGAAGAGGTTCACAAGCGGCCCGGCATTTGGGACTTTGAAGACGTGCAATATCGCACGAAGAAAGTGCGACACAAGCTATGGACAGAGGTTGTCAACGAACTGATGGAGAGTGACGTCAAAGTTTCCAAGAGCGAGATGCGAGAACTGGGTATGTTTTATTATATACACACTTGATTCTCCTGACTGATCCACGTTGCGGTTATGTTTATGACAAAAGTTACAGATAAGCCGAAGTAAACCGAATACACCATTGGTTGACAATGACTGTCAGGATTCTGTACCGTTACGCACTGGGCGGTTAATCGCCGACTTCCAACCGACACGAGTGACACAACGAAGCGATCCAAGCTCATTAGTACAATTTGTTACGAGCGTAAACACAGTTGTACAATTAAATAGACATACATGTAATGCCCGTAATTTTAAAGTTTAATGACACTGTTCAAAGAGTCGGATTAAAATTACAAGTTCACAAAAGTTCCACATTCATTTTAAACATCATCGACACAATTATACTGTTTGTAGTACTAAATAGTCTAGTCAAGTAGGTCAACAAATCTATAGTAATAATATAAAGAGAGAGAGAGAGAGAGAGAGAGAGCGAATTTTGTGAGGTTGTGTAAATGTGGAAAGTAATCTCCGAAACCTCGGCACCTATTTGAAGGAATATTTTACCATTTGAAAGGTACGTCATTCCGAATGCACATAGGCATACATATATATGAAATCAAGTATATTTGTATATAATAATTAATTGTTGAACCCGAACGAAGACGGGACGGGCAACATGTTATAAAGATAATTATTACATATAATATGAATATATTAACAAGGTAAAATACATTTGTAAGGGTACCATGATGATAACAGAGAAATAGTAGAGCATAACTTAAGAAAACACACAGAACAACAATACGACGATTGACAAGTATTGTTTATGTTTGTGTGTCCAACTCATGAACGTTTTTGTTTTTTACAGAACTACAGTTACAAAAGAAATGGAAAAGCATAAGGGACTGTTTTCAAAAGTATCTAAGGGATCCGAACAGAACCAAACGACCCTACCTCTACAGCAAGCAATTGCAATTTATATTGAAAAATCAATCATTGCCGGTCAACGAAAACGCCGCGTCAAGCGAGTCAGATGAAGGGCAAGAGAAAAAAAAGATATGGAAACCGAGAAAGAAATTAAAATGGGTTAGAGCAAGTCAAGTGTCTTCAGACGACGACACCATGATCAATGACAATGACAATTTCGACAATCAAGACACCTGCTCACCAGAAGGGATCGAGGTGGAATTAACTCCAACACCCAAAGCTATATCCACGCCCAAGCATATTGACGAGTTTGCTTTTGCAAGTGTTGATAATAATCTACCGGCAAAAAATGAAACCGAAGACGCCGACAAATTATTCCTGTTATCGCTTCTACCTCATTTGAAGTCAATACCTGAAGAATATCGTTTGAATGTCAAAGTGGACTTAATGCAGGTGTTACGAAACGCCAACTATCACGCGGGCAGAGATATGAAAGCTATGTAGTTTCCATAGGATCGACTTTACTAAGCGGAGCAGTGTCACAATTGAACATTAATACGTACATACATACAGTGGTCGTATAAGTTAGTTATATAATTTATACTTATTTAAAGACTCTAAACACGTAGCTATAAAGTTAAAAGACTTAATAAAATAATTACTTAATAAGATTATTATCATTTATCAAATTGAAAGTAAGTAATGGTTTGGCTAATTATTCAGTAAGATAATAAGATGAGGTGTTCGAATATTTTCTTGACATCTATACAACTATATAAATCTGTATAACATTGTATAACATGTAAATTCCATTTTTTTTTTGACAAATTTCAGGATAAATGTTCGTTTACTGAATCACTGAAATCAATTTGATCATTTTTACATTTTTTATCTGTCTGCATGTCTGTATGTCCCGTTATAGTTCAAGAACGGCTTGATCCAGCTGTATAAAAATTGGTATGTCGTGAGAAAACGTGATTACGCACTGCATGAATTATTTATCAAATATCAAATAATATCAAATATCAGTAAATCTAATGATGTATAATCAAGTCAAAACACATAAAATGTTGAATAATCATGTATTAAATTTGTATTAATTTACTTTGTAACAATCCACAAGCACAATGTATGATGTTATATAATTCTATACATGCATGAAAGCTCCCTCCGTCCCACATGTGTGGGATTCATCATTGTGAGTATCATATATTGTGCTTGCGGATTGTTACAAAGTAAATTAATACTAATTTAATAACAATGAATTTCCGCAAAGTAACGCCTGATACTATCAACTATAATCATGTATGTATACATAATTGATTGTCCTACCCGAACGAAGTCCGTTAAAATACATTACTAAAATAAATGTAACTAAAATGAGTGACTTGTATTAACTTTTGGTCACATTCATAAGTTCTGATATGTAAAATAAACTTCTGACTATCTAGTGGGCCATTAACTTTGCCATTGGAGATTTTAACTTTGTGGCAGCTTGTAGTGTAGTAGATTTACTCCGCCAGTTATCGCCAATATATTTTATCATTACTAACTCACCTGAGGTCCAAATAGGTGAGGGACTGCAGTGCTCCAACAGCATCCGGTAGACTCCTTATAATGTTTTGTGACAGGAGCAATTTTTCTAAGAAAACGTATGTCGTCACTTCATCTGGCACTTCACTAAACCGATTCTTTGATAAATCTGTAACAAATAAAAAGATCATGTTATAATGTTAAAAAATAGGTAAAAATAAAAACAATTATTTCGAGAAACAACATATTTTTACCTTAAACGTTTTATTGAAGAAATAAAATTGACTCATAAATTATAGGGCACACAAGTAGATTGGGGCATTAACTAAACCGCCTCTTTCATTAGTCTCCATTGATTACGCCGTTCACTGAATTCGATAGCAAGACAGGAAAATCGCATGAAATTCAGGCTTGTTATAGATTGATTGTTAAGGGCTCAATAACTATAAGTGTAAATAATTAATATAGATATTATAAGTAAGGCGATATATTCTAATAAATAAAAAGTGCGTGATAAGTGTACCTTCCTGGTGTACATTTCAGATAATAATGTTCAAGTTAAAATCTAAAATAATAATAACAAGTTAAAGTACCATAACAAGGTTTTTCCTTAATTATAAATAACATTGGAAAATATCCAAACAAAAAAAAGATGACAAAAATTTTATTGTTACTAAACAAACATGTTTCAAAATTTGCATCCAAATTCAGTCTCGCCAATTGAAGCGTCCTGTAATGAGCAAAACACATTAAACTCGTACAAACTCAAGATGTTCCCTGCAAACCAGTTGATAGGTTCGTTGGCTCCGGACACTTCAGCTGCGGCGATTAGATGTGGTAACACGATATGACTAGATCCGACCGCAGTCTCCCCCACTGATGTTAGTGACGCTGTAAACGATATTGACGTTAGCGAGATGCTACTTGCCAGGGTAACACTTTGAATCATCCAAATTATCATTGCGCAGCCTAACTTACCCTCGAGCCTATAACTTGAATTGAAATTGTATTAACAAACGACACCGCATATCTAAATGTAACTGTGAAAAACATTCCATTATTTTTTTTTGATAATAAGTTAAATAGAAATTTATAAAAATATACTAAAACTTGTGTTGTAGAATTTAAATAAACATGTTTCCATAAAATCTTACTATCCTTAGAGGAAGAACATTGTACTCATACATATCGATTTAAGCAATAAAATCGCGCAAGTGTTTGATACACACAGATCGAGGTAATTATATTTCTAATTAAGTATCGTTTGATAAGGATTTAGTAATTTAAACTTGTTTAAGGCAACAAACACGGCCTGTCTCAATGTCGTGTCACTTCCGTGCAAAAGAATCTGGCGATACGTGCTTTGCTCATTTTAAGAAACCAGTCAAGCGAGACGCTTAGATATGACATTCCGTTCGCAACTTGACGTTATCCTGACTGGTGGACGATTAATGATCAATTTTCCTCAATTGAAGACTCATGTAGTCTGAATGCGAAATATGGAACCGTTGCAGAAATATGAACACACTTTTTAAAATTAAAATCGGTTACGTGAATGATGGTTATTGAATATTTTTAAATAAAGCATTATTTAATTAACGAAGCACAAGGTTCGGATCCGAAAGACTAGGATAATATGATGTGAAGTTTTAGTTTCTTGGGTAGTCATGTTGGTGATGAGTTAACCATTCAATGTAATTTTATAATTAGCCACGAATAATGGGCAACCGTAATTATTGTACGATATTAATTTATATAACATAACTTTGTTGATATTTCCTGCTGAATTATTATTATTATGTATTAAGCGTCACGGAATTGGTGAATAAAAGTTCCCTTCTAAGGAATATGTGTCAACAACGATGAGAACGAGAATGCTCACAAACTGGTTAGTTTATCTAAATGGACTCGTGAGAATGGTCATTTTGAATGACCAACATTAAAACAAACGTGAGTAATAATGCATTTTTAATAAAACATATATTAAATTACCTAAACATAAAAGTATTATAATGGGAATTATACATCAGCGTAAAAGTATTAATATCAATAAAAAAAGGTAAAAGATATAAAATATTAATTGGATTGACGTTTAAAAGAAAACCAAGAATGGCGTTGTGTCTGAGGTAAGACAAGAACAGAGGTTTTTTTCGCTAGGTTGCAAAGTGAAAAACAACAAAAGGATTCTACTGAGTGATAATAGCGAGAGAATGACTCCAAAGAACAATGAGGATGCTCTAACTACTCGACACTTGATGAGAGTTTCGAGTACTCTAAAAGGCATAGTACTTGAACGTCTGGTGTTAAAAGATAATAATAAATCATGAGGAGTAATTGAAAGGTATCCACCTATAAAACGTGTAAATATTGTGTTAATAACAGTTACGATCTGCTGAAGTGGTTAAGAAAGATAAAAAGAGTTCGTCTTTCAATAAAATTACACTGTGCAGTTTCCGGCGGGTATCGTAAACATAACGCAATGGCTTCGGAGTGCGTGACTCGTGTCAAAATGGAGCTGAGTACCTAACCTCCAGCTACGATACTTCCACACATTTGTGTATTAAACGGTGCAAAAGAATAAATAAACTCGTTTAAATGATTTGTTGAGTTCCTAGTACACATTTTTTCATTCAGTAGAATTTAATATTTAAAGTAAAAACAGAATGAAAACAAATACTTCAATATACTTGTGTGTATATTATTATACAGTCCAAGTTTCGCAGTGCAAACATTTTGTGCGTATAATTTAGTAAAAGGAAGGTCAAGGTAATTTGTCAGTATACAAGGTAACAGCATAGGCAAGCGTCCATCGGAAGGTTTTAAATAAGCCTTAAAATAAATGTAAATACAATAGTAAAATAAGTATTAAAACCACCTAGTAATTAGGTTTAATTACAAATTTAATTAACTATTGATATTACAGAAATAAGCATTTTATAGTACCTATCGTGACTAGAACTTCCAATGACGGGGATTAAATCTCGGGAGCTTGATCCTGATAAATTACTTAAAAATCCAGTCGACATGAAAAAGGCTGATTGGTAGAGAATGCCATTAGGCATTGAGTCCGCCCATGGTACGCACTTTATTTTAAAGTTGGTGCAATAAAGCGTTAAACAAGATAACAACATCAAGTGTCATTCACTACAAGTTAAAAAAAATGTATTGCAACTTGAATAGATTAATAAATAGTTTATTAACGATTGCAAATTTGAAATATATATATAAATATAGGGAGCATGTTACCTAGTAGTAGGTATTTAGTAAAATAAAATTTATTAAAAAATAAACGTTTCCCGTAACGTGTTCCCTGAGTTGCGACAGGGAGGGACGTACACAAATATGACATAACAAATACCCATTACCCGAGAAAAAAAAAATTATTTATCACATAAATGTCTGCCCGGCCGGTAATTGAACCGGAGACCGTACGAAGGGCACGCAGGGGCACAAACAACTAGCCTATGGTAAAATATGTTTTATTTAAATTTGATAAGAAATTGTAATGAATAGGAAAAAAAACTATGAACATTTAAATTTAAACACTAGATAACGAAATCTTTCTTTAAAAGCCGATTGCAAGAATCTTCGGAGGGATGTTAAAAATTAGGATAGAACTCTTCCATCAAGTTCAAATACCAGTAATTGTATAATAAGGTGACATTAATTTTTACCCCTATAAAGGTTCTATTATAGTCTAAAGGTCGCGATATTTTTGTTTAAAGAAGGGTATACAAGGGAAAAGCCGATGTAGTGAACACATGATTGACACTCCAAAGGTCACGAGGTAATTTATCACATCTATACTGTTTAAATAATGAAATATAATAGTAAAGATTTGTACATCAAGATAATTTATTTAAAGATTAACATAATTTATTTATTTATTAAGAGAGTCAAAATATGTTTGATTACAGATTTGTAAGTTGGTGGCTGATATCTTGTATGTTCTTATCTTATTTGGAAAAATGTTGATGCAGGTGACAGGAGATAACAGATAAGTGATTACGTAGCTTTATGTCATATCACATACTCGGTATATAGTAACAACGCACACGTGTAAGTCTGACTTCGAAGCGAAAAGCCCTAACATTTTTGGTCGAGCGGGAAAATCATCGTAGCAACGAATCTTTGGTAGGTTGAGGGTTTACAGTAATATAAGTGTATTAACTTTGACCATCGACAAATTTATAAGTAGCATAGACTATCGAGATTAGGCAGAATGTCATGAGAAAGCTCGTCTTACAATGCTCAAGACTGTTCAGTATGTTGCTCCACAATCCTTTGTGTTTCCATTCCATATTTCACAACTTGGCGCATTAGGTATGCATAGACATCGGAAAGGCCAATCCTAAATAGAACGCTCTCTGGAAATCTTTTATGTTTACACTCCTGCTTCCCTAGTATTTATTGAATGAAGTAAAAGTTACATTTTAATTGATATCGACATTCAAGATTAATAACAATAAAAAATATATAAAAATAATGATATTCAATCAGTTCATATGAAATCTGAACTGTTTAGTATCCAATTTGAAACACAAAAGCACTAATTTATTTATAACTAGAATAGCTATTGAGAAAGCAGATGGGATCAACTTTTAAGGGCATTAGTGAAGATAATCAAATCGACATCGCATTGCCAGACTGAGAACCATAACACCGCACACAGTATTTAAGTACAAGATAGAAGAACCACATGTTCGTTTAAAATGTTACACCTTAAGATTAACAAACTACGGACAACACTATCAACATGTAATCAGCGTATACAAATTAATATAAACACAGTTGCCGGCTGGGAACATTTCCAAACAGGTTCTCCTAGTTTTTGCGTCGTAGACGCCCTCGAAGAATAACCGTCGCGACCGCGTGTCTGTTGTCGAGCTATCTTGTCGTCAGTTTCGGTTATTCGGGCTTACTTAGCCTATTACGTGGTAATGTCCCAATATACAGATTCTTGATTACACTAAACAGTGTGAAGCTTAAAATTTACAACATTCAAACGAGTAGGGCTTAATACTGTTGCATGTTTATCAATGACGCCTACGGTTTGAACTCGGAGAGCGTGAGTAGAATTTCTTGTCAAACGGCAGTCACGAAGACCGCAACATAACGAAACATTATTGTTTAAGCTACTTAGAAACTATCTCCTGTAATGACACACTATCAGATTCATTACAATACGAATGATAGACATTTAGCTTAACGCAAAGCGCTCGAGGCAATACACCTGAGTAATAACAAGTAGTAAAAACAATAACAATAAGTAATAACAAATCCCTGTTACTTCACCTAGTCGTTGAAACGAGAATCTCCTTACCTTCGAATTATTGTGATTGTAAATATTATGATAATTGTACAATCCAATAATTCAGATAGATATCAATCTTGGTGAGATGGAAAGGAATCTTATAACGATCGATACTTTCGAACGTAAAGCCTTCAAAGTTAAATTAGTTCAAAACTCATCCTCTAAAGACGTCGCTGTATAAGCCCCGTTGTGGTATTACATCAATGCACCAACCGCTGACGTGCCAAGTCCGGCGTTGCGGACTGCGGGTCTCCACAACCTTGACCGACGACCGCAAGTAGTCGAAGTACAACGAGAATATCGAACACCGCCTTGAGATCGAGCACCCTCACCGAATATAACCCGTAATGAGTTGAATCAACTAGACTATTCAATCAAGTAGCAGTCGTAACGTGTGATCAAATTCATAGAGCATGGATGTTGTGCTTTGTTCGTTCGTTGACTATTTAATTGCGCGACCTATTTCACGGCAATTCAGCTGGGAAATTTCACTACTAATTATTCAGCAATTTGGTGAACGTTTTATGAAACCTGAACGAACGCACACGATTCTAAAGGACTTTCATATTATTAAGCGGTGTAACTCGAACACAAAACTGTTCAAATTTTATAATGCAATATTAAAGAACAGTGATAAAATCCGCTAATACAATAGCAACAACCATAGCGTTAATATTGCAAGAACTTTTAATGTCCCGCTCTTTTGCAAGGTAAGAGGAAGCAGGTAATCTACTATAGCTCTATAATTCCCATGACACAATCGTTGAGAAGATACACAAATTGAATGATACAAAAAATTCATATATCAAAATAGAAAAAAAAGAACAAAAAAAAAGACTGTTCAATTAAAGCGAAAGCAATTTTCGTACATTGCGTCGGCGAAGAAAATTAGGCCGAAGCAATTGCCGACTTCTCAAGTATATCTTCTAAATGAATGCGACTTATAAATAACAAAAGCTCATTAACTACTAATAGTTGGTTAAATGATAAAAAAAAACAAATGATTGATAGACACGCCGTATTATATGTTGAGTCTGTTGTATTCTCCAGATATCATTTAAGAATAGTTCCATTAGGAACATTATTTAATTGTAATCAAGACTATATATCTTCTTCAGTGTGCTAACAATTTGATACGTTTGCCGATATTAAAAATCTAAATAAATATCTTTCATAATAGAAATGTACAAGTGTTCCGAAGGTATAAATTCTTTTTTTTTAATTGAAATGGATACACATAATTACTGATTTTTTTATACTTTTTATCGATATTAAGACCCAATTAAAAAAAAACAAAAAACTTGAGTTTTCATTACAGTCAAAATGTATAATGTTCGGGATTATATTAGTGTAACATTATATTTACACATTATGCTTAATATAATCTATACATATAATAAAATTCTGACTAATTGCTTTATGTACATTAAGGATATGTGAGAATAAGTACTCTTAGGGGCCTTTATTAACGCAATAGAACCCAAAACAATAGTTGTTAGAATTTTTGTTTGTTTTTCTGTGTCTGTGCGTTTGTTCGAACTAATTTCAGAAACGGCTTATCCAATTTCGTTACGGTTTTCAATAACGTATTTCATGAAGCATCACCTAATATTTAAACTTACTAGCATCACCTAATAGTTAAAGTTACAAATTACCTTTAGGTACATGTGTTTCTAATTAACAGAACGAGAAAAACCCAGTCCTAAAACAATACATGTGCTTTTTCTAACCCTAAGTTAGTTTTTCTGAAGCAAAGCGAAGGCATTCGCTAGTCTATAATACTCGTATGTGTGATGAAATATACGCATGAATATGAACCGCTCGTAGAGCAGTGGTTTGTGTTAATTGAAAGCTATTGAATAAAAAATGAAACAAAAAACATCTCGGATAAGATCAAAACTTAACCGTCTGACTAGACAAGTGACGGCTCGTGTCAACAATTCATAAGCGCTACCGTACTTCGCACACTGGCCATTTAATTCCAGTTATTGTCATTTGATAGCAATCTTTAAGCTATATCTTCTATCGAATACAATTTAAAGCTTAAAATATATATAAATAAACATAATTATGGAGAAAGACTCACGCCTTACAGTGAACCGCCATAGAGCTGACCGCTTTAGAATCAGGACGCTCTTCGATTTGATGTCCTAATAAAATCCCAGTCACAAAAGCTATCGACTATCGCATAATGCGTTACGACCGGTGTTACGCACTCAATTCGACCGAACGCCGACGAAACCGCTTATTGAATCACAGTTAACTGTACATTTGCACAATAGACATTCGAAATTTTAATTTATTCTTGTGCAATGAGCGATGGAACTGATGTCTCGAGAAGATCAACACAAAGCATCATATTTTTTTTCGGATTAATTGTAACTCTCATAGAGAATGTTCGTTCTATTACTCGTCTGCTTAAGGCTTCATCGGAGCCGAGTAGTGGGGGATGATGTAGCAGTTGAGTAGCAACATTTATCTTTGTACACCAAGATTAAGTATTTAAATCAATGTCAAGATTTTTTATTTCTCTATAAAGTAACATTACTAATTGGTTGTTTCATAAGCTTCCATTATTACTATTTATTTTAATTTTTCTGTATCTTGTATCTGTAAGTATTGTATTTTTGTATCCAAAGAAAGCCTTTTACGATTTGGTATTAAGGGTACTAGTAGATTTCTGCTTACTTACTCATGATAGTTTTCCAGTTAAGTTTTAAAATTTTTATTGCAATTATAAGCTGGTTACCTTAGTCTTCTCTTACCTATTACATGATCACGCAATACTCGAAATATTCAATTACTAATATCAAACATGGCTAGTTTATATTATGAAAAACATTTTAAAATGATTTAATGAATCATCGGGGTCAAGAGACTAAAAGTATATGATGTATTTTCAAATTAACTAACAAATTGAAACAGAGCCAACACAGATGTCTATTGTTTTTTTTCATTATCATTATAATTATCTGTGATATTCCGAGCGAGAAACAGTCAGATTTTAGGAAGATTTGTCCTGTATTTAAATAGTAGACAGATTTCGCGGCATTTCCAAATAGGGGGCGGACGTAACTAGCCAGTATTTATCACCCCATTTATAGTGGAGCAGCTGCAAAAATACATCTGCATTTTAAAGTCCACACATCTGTCTGATTAGTGTTTTTAAATAAAAAAGTACCCACAAACTAAAACATAATAATAATAATAATTTTATTATTATTATTATTATTATTAATGATATTTGCTAATAATATCAAAATCCCTAATATGTAGGTATTGGAACCACTGTTTTTCATTACAGTACGTTCGAAATTTACGAAGAAATATATATTTTTAAAAATGCGTATAGTATAGTTATATTCGGTACAAGAGGTTACAAATTTAGATCTTGCATCTGCTATAATTTGGCCTAACGACAGCTTTGTCGTCATATACAGAATAGCACAACTGACTTTATTTCATAGTGAGATCGCCAAGGACGATATGCATACACACATTTACTAGCGAGGATCGATTCACGTTTTAATATCACTTCACGTCTGTTACACGTTAATGTCTCATTAGGAAAGGCTAAAATTACCGCGTCAATTGATACGATGTACTTACAGGGCGATATCGCGATATAGGAACATCTGGCTTGAAGGATCAAATAATTCTAAGAATGTGAGGCGCAAACGTCACCCTATACGCGACTAACTACATCATCGTACTTTTTACTGGCTTCGATATAATAGAATAGAGTATTTTATTTACTGTCTTTTGTGTACACTAGCGGCCCGACCCAACTTTATTCGCGTTCAACAATCAATTAGAACACACAAACACTTATATATATATAACTCACTCTCTCTCCTCATAATATTAACAAAGATACTGATGTAGTTTAATATATAATCGCTAGAGCGCAATAAAGAAAAATATGGCCGCTGCGTTTTATATCATCTGCAGATGGTCAGAGTAATTTCATACGGAGTATCGTAACTATGTCTGAGTACTTACACATAACGGTACTATAACGACCATCTATAACTATTATGAACTACAATTTTGTTCTGCTATTATTAGAACGATAATGTTTCAATTGTGATTCTTTGAAACACATTAAAATTACTTGAATTACTATTACAGCAAGCAAATCGTGTATCGACACATCATCTCATTTTTTTTTACCGATCTTTTGTTTGAACTAGATGCAAAACTTTTGTATACGTCATCTGTGTAGTCGGTCCTGCTAATTAGTAACTATCTTGGTTGTCGAGAGAAGGGGCTTGGGTCCCGGCTAAGGCATTAATGTACCATTTATATATATTCGTTATTTCTGACGCCTTAATTGTGTCTATGCAATCCACGACATTAAGAACTTATTTTCCAATATATATTTATTATTTCATGACATACAATGTAAGTACATTATTTATTTTAAGATCTGAAACAAGGAAAATAAAATCCCGGCTATGATTCATGTAACTTACACAGCATCAGGGATTCAGAATACATTCCTATTCATGTTCCACTCAGACAAAAGCTAATAAGAACCTTATGCATATTAATTTCCTTTGACAGTCGCTGTTCGTACGCCACAACTTGTATTTTTCAGGTCGAAGTACACAAATACTCGGTACACCAGTAGGCCGAGATCTTTATAATTATGATACGTTATGAGTACCTAAAGGAGGGCTCACATATTGATCATGGTGTTCAATAACATGTCGCCCTTCGATGTATCTTATTTATTTATCAATAACTATTTATAACTGAAAACTACATTGTTTACATCCCGTGTAGATCATTATAAGGAAACAAGTGCATTAAACAAATAACATGAATAGATAAGTAACATTGTACAACATTAATTTAAATAATAATAATGCAAAGAATAATGGATTGGAACGCAATAAACAAGTAAAGACATAAAAATACTTGTTTCCACCACGACGCTTTAGAGCAGATTTATGGGGTAGGTTTTAGTAATAAACTTCAATAAGAAATCTCCTAGAGCTTTAGACAATACTAGCCAATAATGCAATCAGCTATGCAGTTCCTGAAATTGTTTACTTGTTTTTCTTGTTTTTCTTAAATGTATACTTCATTCGCAAACAAGCACCAAATAAAATCATAAATTTATAGTACGGCTTTAGCATTAAAAAACAAAAAGACTAATTTAGAAACTTCAGATAATCCGTGATATAGTTTCATAAAAGGTAGTTAAACTCGCAACAAAACTGTGCACGGTCGGAGAATAATACTATTCGGAAAAGTTTCGGGGTCGTTCCACGTGCCGTCTGATCAATAAACCTCGCGACCAGCCGGCGGGCAATGCTTGTCACCCCTAAACACAGCTGATTCCACCACCCTCCCACTCGCGCCGTTCATTCACCCTTCAGCCCGCGCTCCCCTTACCCTCACACTTTCGATCTTTACGAAAACATTCGCAACAGAATTCACAATTTCGTTTGCCAGTCGTTAAATGAAATCATAATTTTGCGCTAATATTGCGACTCGCATCTCAGTTTTAGGTTTTGTTACGTCGACAATCCAGTTGGCGACGATCCAAACTGTACGATCAACATGTCAAATAAAAACAATGTACACGAGAAAAAGTTACGGCCCATCCAAAGATTTGTCTTATAAAGCGTCCTCGACATCTGCAGACGTCCGCGATGGGTATACCCAGCAACAGCAACAACAATATACAAAATACTTGAAACAACTCAAAGGCGAATTCAACCAACGATGGTGCAGCAAACCGAAATTCGATATCGAATTTACTAACTTAGAACGTGTTCGTACTCTAGGCACAGGTGCCTTCGGCAGAGTTATTTTATTAAAACATTCCAAAACTCATAAATACTACGCGATGAAAGTTTTGGAGAAAGAAAAGATCGTCAAGATGAAGCAAGTCGATCATACGTTATACGAAAAACGTATTCTCGAAGCTACGAGATTCCCTTTTACAGTGTCGATGGAATTAAGTTTTAAAGATAACAGTTACTTGTATTTCGTTATGTCATTTGTACCAGGCGGTGAAATGTTCACTCACCTTCGGCGCATGGGTAAGTTTGAGGAGCCACTGTCAAAATTTTATGCTAGTCAGGTGGTGTTAGCCTTGGAATATCTACATTTCTGTAACCTAGTTTATCGTGATCTAAAACCTGAAAATATTTTAATCGATAAGAACGGTTATTTAAAAATAACTGACTTTGGTTTTTGTAAAATATTGCAAGGCCGTACATGGACACTTTGTGGTACCCCAGAATACTTAGCACCAGAACTAATATTAAGTAAAGGATACGGTTTTTCCGTCGACTGGTGGTCGTTCGGTGTCCTTTTGTATGAAATGAATGCAGGATATCCTCCCTTCTATTCAAATGACCCAATGAAAACCTACGAAAAGATCGTAGGCGGTAAATATAGATGTCCGTCGAGCTTTAACGCAGACCTAAGAGATTTAGTTCGAAACACGCTGCAAACTGATATAACAAAACGATTTGGAGTGATGAAGAACGGCGTGATGGACTTCAAAAATCACAGGTGGTTTAAGGGGATCGAATGGGAGTCTATACTGAACTGTAAATCAGCTCCGCCTTTTGTGCCAAAATACAAACATCCTGGTGATACATCTAACTTTGATCGTTACAATGAGGAGCCAATTGAACCAGCTGCGAGCTGCCAATTCGAGACTGAATTTATTGATTTCTAGAACGGTTGAGGGACCTTGCAAACTACCGACAGTTTATTGGCCTATATTTCAGTCAGATTAGGTTGTTAGCATGCATATTGACCCACTGAACCGTCAGTGGTATGTGTCCCTACAAATGATGTAGACTACAGGATCGCTGAGCAACTAAATGATATGAGCAACCTAATGTGTCAATGTCAGTATATGCAATTTCGAAGTGGGGTCTAAAATAAATAATAAAAATATATTACAAAGTTACGGCATTTGTAATGGTATACATCCCATCCTCGAGTGCGAGTGGAATCGTGTTGTGATTGAGCACGCGTCGCGGCCCCTCACGACTTGCGCCCGACGAGCGACGCGACTTAATGACGCGACATATTAAACTATTTTTAGATAGTAATGGGGAATATAAACAGTCAATGCAATGTTAGTGTCGGTGTACATTCTTCTATTGATTATCTAGCATTAAGTCCACCCAATGTAGAAATATTTTTGGTTTACATTAAAAAGAAAATTAATAAATGAACGAATTTTGACTTTACCCCTTTCGAGAATTTCCATAAATTTCCATAAATGTACGTGTGTTACTCAATTCACTGGAAACTAAACATCACACATGGCGCACATTCTTTAACTGGTCTAAATACAATTGGGTACGTATGTAACCCGAATAATTATGTTTCGCGCTCGCCAAGATTAGCATGGGCAACGAATCGCCTCGTACGTATTTATTACGCTTCAACTATTCGCTTGACGTAATCTTGGAACAGGAATTTATGACTGCTCAATATTTATTACCGGTTTCTAACATTATTTGGCATGATAGATATTAGGGAAGATTCAAATATACCATAGGTCTATATCTTATCTATCGTTTATGATCGTAAGTGATGATAAAACAACTGTCCTACTGGTAGACTAGGCTCTCCATTAACATTAAAAATTACCAAGAAACGAAAAAACGAGAACATTTAAGCCATAGTTTCATGATAGCTATACAATTATCCCTCTTAACACACTTTTGTAATAATTACGGTGAACATTCCAAGAGTGCAGCTATTTTCCTTTACTGACACAAATAATTTTCAATTACGAGAGGCACGGAGAGCTTAAACCACTAAGTTCATTGTCATCGTCACAACTCAAAACTGTACCACGGATCGGAGACAAGTTCGGATTGGCAGATTCAATACAGAATTGAGAACTGAGAACTCTCCTTTAATAATTGAGAACTCTCAGGTATGCAGGTTTCCTCAGAATGTTTGCCTTCACCGATGCAAGTTATAGTTAATTTCTAACGTGCACGTAACTTTGAAAAATCGCAGGCATAACGACAATTCAATCCTTGTTGCGTTAAATCATCGTTAACAACACTAGGCTGACATTGACCAATGAACTTTCCGCCGTGTTAATGCATATTCTGTAGGTGAGTAGCATACCTAATGGAATCAGAAATATCATTAATATGTTTGACTGTAAAAAAGAATTTCTGAGTATGATTAACCCTACAATGTCGAACGAGATGATGAAACAATTGTACCAATTATATTCCGAATGAAATGAGATGACTCAGCACGATGTTTAATAACGGTTGTTATTATCCGTTAATTTATTGCCAAATAAATTTCTGGAACTCAAAATTTCAATGACAAATATTCAGACCCCCAAAGATGGCAGTATTACCATACATTAACATACAAAGAATCATAAAATTAAACTACAATATGAACTCAATTCAATAGCAGATATTTTGACAGCAACAATGTAAGCCTCAATGTAACTTCTAGTTCATTTTTATAGCATCGAATTATATAAAACATAATTGCTCAGTCACAGACTTAAAAGAGCAGATCGAGGATTTCATACGAGTGTAAAACAAAACAACTACAGTTCTCAATAATCCCAAATACTACCTTACAAACGTACTTACTTTACACACCGCGTCTAAGACTCAAACGTTCTTCGCCATTCTGCTCCAATAAATATGTTAGTAAATTAATGGCCAGTGCCAGTATCAGAACTGCTTAGCTGTCCAAATATCTCCAACTACACTAATATACCTACCTAAAAATACTAGGAAGCAATTGACATCATTCAATTGATAAGATATTACGGTCAAGGCATTCGTTAAGGAAACCACCATATTCGATAATTCTGTAACGAAATTATTAATACTCGTATATTCTTTGATATGTCGACATGAGACCCTATTTATCTATACAAATATAAAACGAGAATACGACATTTGTGAGTTACGTAGATACCGAAGGTAACCTCCGGATCCACAATGCCTATTTGAAATATTCATTTACTACTTGATAGGTACACTATTGCGAATAGACATGGGCTATATGTTAAGTCTATGTGTACAGTAATATAAATATTTAAAAGCGAGTTTTTCGCTTCATTTATTGGCCGCCAACGCGTTCGTGACGCTTTAGGTGTTAAGGGCGTTAATGGACGGTGGTAACCACTCATTATCCAGGGACGTGTTCATGCGTTCGGTTAATTACGTCATTTCTTTGTAGTTTTAAGCATGATTAGTAGTATATTTCTGTAAATATATTATTTGAAGTAATCTAAAACAAAAATATAACTATTGAAAAACATGACCGATTGAGGAAATATTTCCAAAATAAGTGTATAAATATATATGCTCTAAGTGCCACCTATTACATAATTGCGTAACTTATATTTTATTCTTATAAATATATATATAAGTTACGCAATGATGGCAATAACTATATTTTGCAAGTATAATTAATTGACAAAATGTTGGCCAATAAAATGGCAGATTAACGTCTGTCGACGTCGGCACGATTCTCTCTTTTTCTCTCAAGAGACCTATATTATACTAGATCACATTTTTCCAGTGCGAAATTATTTAATGGCCAAGTATCCGAAGGTCTAACGCCGACCGAAGACCTCCGACACGGTGTAACGACCATCTTACGTCCAGACAGATGAATTAAAGTGTCCTCCAAAGGACGGAAATAACATATTCATAGACATTTTATTTTCAAAAAAGACAGTCACTCAAATGAGGTTACAAGTAATACGTACAATAATAACATTCGTCATTCAATAAGTATGAATGGACCAATTTAACGCATTAGTATATTTTTAAAGTGAGTAATCCATAATAATATGCAATGGTGCACATCTTTTATGTATGCAGATATTTCGTAATTAATTTGTGTAACCTACGTATATATATAATAGACGAAGTCTATTAATATGTCAAACACTATTTGCACAGTACACAAATGGGTGTACATCATCGGATTTGGAACGGTAAAACCTCAAAATAATGAATTAGTTTAGGTTATTTCTTCAATGATGAACCGCGAAACTCGAGTTCACTTTAGTTTTTTGTAAATTTCAACTGTTTTAAATCGTATGTTGATCAATTTCAGAACATGATGAAGATATATAATATTTGTTGAATAATAATAAAAAAACATCAATACTACTCCCCGAGTGACATATATCCGGGGATTATATTTTTGGATGAAAACAACTCGATCCCCAGACATAGTATCATAGAAGCTATATTGATTACTTTTACGATTTTATTCAATTAATTATTTCAATTGAGAATCTAACAGACGTAAAACTAAGATACCATTTGCAAAAACAAACGAAAATTTCAATTTCGCGGACTACGTCGATCTCTTTCCCTTCATCATCATTACAATCCATAATTGTCAATCACAATTGGCTGGCCAAGCGCGAGTTGTAAAATCTCACACATCTCCGAGAATGTTATTTTCAAATTTCACATTCCTGAGAAAGTTATGAAGGACTCTCACGTTCACATGTTTCCTCACGATGTTCTGTAACGGCTGTTCAATTTTTTTGTTGCATTACTTCAAATTCAAATTCAAAATCATTTAATCATATAGGTATTTTGTAAATACACTTATGAACGTCATTTTTTGCTTCTACCACCGTTTCGAAAAGGTGCTTTAACAATGAGGAGAAGAAACGGCGAAAGAAACTCCTCAGCACAATTATTCAGTAATTATTATACAGCTTCAATTTATTTTTAAGGACCCAGAACAGCGCAATTATACGAGTTACACAACTCCAGTCCTTTATTTAAGGTTAAACCAACAACATATAAACAAAGATTACACACTCCCACACTGATGTCCCAAACAAGGTTTCCCTGTATCGCGGGTGGCATGAATAAACACATACAATACATATATCAGAAACAGGCAAGATATAACAAAAACATTTATCTGTCACAAAGACTGCCGTGGTCGGTAACGAAACACGAGACCTTTCGTTCAGGCACGGTCATTACCAACTGATCTGCGAGGTCATATTTTTAGATATTTATTCTGTAGATTACTAGAGACATACACTTACTTCAAGCTATGGAAACAATAAATCTACTAAATTGAATTAAAATTTGACATTTCAAAATACCTGGATAACCAAAACATATTGAATCCTCTATATATGCTTGGTAATATAATGTACATTACAAAGTATATCGAAAATGTATCTAAATACAAGTCAAATAATAGTTTCAAAGAACAACCCGAAGCAATCTACAGCAAAAATTGTTGAATGAAATAGGTTTGGATCAGCGCCAAACGAATTACCAAAGTTCACGTACCTACAGAACTGAAACAACAGTTTCTAATTGTTATCTTTTAGTTATTTATTCATAACAGTTTAGTTTAGTTGTTTATTTATAAGAGTCCTTCTGCCAGTTATTTGTTTTCGTATCTCATTACTCGAGCAAATCTCGTGTGATTGTTTATGTTTTGAGTATCTAGATGTTGTCAGTTTATTTGTATGCAGCCAAAATACACTTGATCTTCAGATATTATCATTAAAAGGGAGAACAGTGAAAGTTTAAATGTGAGTACCATCTCGCAATAAAATTACCGGTTTGCGGGCGGACCTTAAAATAATTTTTTTGGTAAAAGCTAACATTTAAGCAGACCAGCGGGCCACGTGATCATACGTCACTGACACATTGCCGGCCAAGGAAGCGATAAACACAATTGTTTACTATCCCTCGAATACTGCAACACGGTCAAAACAGTGATAGCTACCGAAACAGGTACGAAACCCCAACTCTATGCATAATATCATCGGAATAAACTAGGCATATACAAGCCCAGAGATTTCTAAAAGAAACGACCTAATGTATTGCTTCGTTTCTTGTTCAGTAGGGTGCACCGCAACAAGCGATGATGGCTTGGACCTAAGGATAGAACGAGCTCCCTACAATCCGAAATACTGCTACGCGGCAAGAATTGTAGCTGTGGTCACCCCAACCGGTACTGCACCAGGTGGAGAATAAAAATTTTCTATACCACCCAAAGATAAAATGCTATAAAGAATGGTTATAGTTTTAATACATCGTAAATCTTTAAAATACAATCAGTCAGCAATATATTCTGTATGGCAAAAGTCCCCGACGCTGAAGTTTCGGCATTTATCTTCAATATAATTTTCGAAGAGTTTTGACATTTCGTAAACTATAGTTCTAGTATTAAAGCAGTGTCAATACGTCCATATATCATTTGATGAGTTTGCTACCGACTATCGATTCTTGGTTTAATACACAAGGTACATTTTTGTCTGATGCAATGTTATTTTGTCTATATAATTCTTTATCATCAACACTAAATCTGCTGTCAAGAATAAAACGCAACCAGCCTGTAAAGCGTAGGCGCGTATTATTTATGTTGCATAAATTGAGCAAGCGTTGCAAGTAATAAATGACATTGGCAACTAAGAAAATTGTCGAGTGCAATCCATTCATTCATAGTCTTTACTAGATACTTATCAATGAAAATAATTACCAAACAGGTCAATCGCTGTTAATTACGGAAATAAACTTAACAGATTTACATTAAATGATCAAAAACACAGAGTCGATTGAACTGCATCACTTTTGTACCGACTGACGGAAAAAAGTATTAAAATTAACTATGTACTTTAATTATAAAATTCCATATTGCATAACAGAAAAAAAACATGAATGAGAGCTTTATTGACGATGAACAAATAATATTGTCTTGTAAAAAAACTTATTCCTTACAAAATCATCTAACCAAGACATCAAGAAAATTGAAGATCGTTAACGGATCCGCGGATCATTCAAGCAACAGCAGCAAACATAAAACGTAATTACACGAGATAAGGGGCATGAAAGCTAACCAGCGCACTCGTCGAGCTATCAAACTATTGATAGATCATCGCGAAGATAGAAAGCTAGTGCTTACGGTAGGGGTAAACAGATTTATAGCTTCTATTTCGTAAGCAATGTTAGCAGAGCGAATTGAGTTACTTTAAATCGATCACAGAACATAGCAGCATGCAAAAGGAAATGTCAAGAATGTACAATTCTCCGATTGAGCGTAAATAATATTGAGTGTTTATTTAATTCAGATCATGGGTCCGTATTTAGAGTTGGTAACGGTTAGTTAGAAGTACTAGTAATTTAATAACTAGAAAGGAAACGATTTGAACTTCAATCTATATTGGTAGTTTTAGTTAAAATAATTAAACTAAAATTAAACAGGTACAAAATATAAAGAATTATCCAAATACCAGTAGGCACTCAAGTGTGACCTGAAAATGGAAGAAAGATAATTAATTTCCCCATATACTATGTATAACATATTAACCTAAACATAACCCAATTAGTTCACTTTATGTAGGAAAAACTTGAGATAGAAGAGAAATATTAAAGCCAGTTTAATCTTTCTAAAAGCTTGCCAGCGGCGCTCTTTAAAGACTTTAAGTGCAAGAATTAACACGAGAAATATGGGTCAGCGACGCTACAAAAGCACCAGTCGATGCAAGGGCGACATGAGAGACGGAAAATAGGGTCAGTGCTGATATCGATCTAGGTCCCCGATTAGGGGAGCCCTAGCAATATATGTACCAGGTTGTTTCATAAAACGAAATGTATAATACAGTGAAACATTTTTGAATCAACAATTTTCGGGAAAAGTGGTTTCTAAACGAAGTATACATTAGTATCATTTGAATAATGTATAATTGCATACATTACTTACGCAATTAAGATATCACGACCAGCTAAGATAAGAGTACTAACATTTATATGTCATTTAAGTACCTGCCCCAGCCGGGAATCAAATACAGGATCCTTCTCCACTCAAACAGTCATTTCACTATACAAATTTACAAAACAAAGTTTTTGAGAATTTTGGAATGAAATTGCTACAATTGGCAGAAATTAAATTTACCAACTATATAATATTATACATAAACATGAACCTAAAATATATTTTTAAAGCGTTATGTTTCCCATTTGGTATTCTATATTATTAATTTATATAATCGAGAATAAAATTATTGTTCACATTCAAATAAATATAGTTCAATAATCCATAAGACTAAGATAATTTTTCCATTGTGTGGGTTAGTCCAAAAAAGGTCCCAGAAATGTTTAAATTAATAAGAAAAATACAGTTGACCGTGAAGATAACCCAAGATTAACATATTTCGCACCCTTAGAATGAAAGGGACTTAACTCAAAAATTGCAATTTATGGGAAATGACGAAGAAAGTTTTCAAAAATCTTGAGTAAATTTAAGAAGACTGATGTATGAGGTTTTCCCTTTTTCATTTTCTCACTCATAATTCGGGCTCTTTTTCACCATGGGGTTTTAGAGTAGGCTTTTTAAGTAAATTTATAGTAAAATCTGGAATTTAACAAATTTTCAGTTAAGTCACTTTCATTCTAAAGGTGCGATTTGATGTTTTGATAGCCGACGTCGATGTATTACGACGAATTTAATTCCTTGACAAATTAATGTTAACATCGAACCTAATGAAAACGCTAAGTGAGTGCTTAGGGCAAAAGTTCTTAAGGGCTTCTGTCATTTCGAGATCACGGTCCCGGTTGTTGCAACATTACAAAAATTGATGGACCTTTCAACTCGGCTGTTAAGATTGTGCTAATGGCTAATCTCAAGAAGACTGATTAAAGTTTAGCCGTGACCATGTTTAGATATCCACTGCGTCGGAATATCCGACATGCAATATTCATACCCGTATAATGGTAATGTGTACAACGTGGTCACTGCTCCTTCTAGCGATTTACACAGGAACTGAGTGGAGTCCGTTACATATTTCTTCAGTAACTTATTTTAAACTCAACAGCTCACTAGTACTCGCATATGGGTTTTCTTCAGCTTACATATAAGTGTCTCAACATTGGGTAAAGTTAGATTTAAAGTACGCTTTATAAACATAAAAAATATCACACAAGTTATAACCGTTCCAGTTTTTCTGAATGGTAACTTCCTAACAAGATGAACAATTCCTCTTGTAAGGCGTCTATGCGTATGTAAATTACGGAGGACATGACGAGACAACCCCGGCGCGGAGGAAGCTCGGTGCGACTTGCATACTAATTCTTTACAATACTTTGTTTATCCAGCCGAGTGTAAAAGAACTTCGATTGTTCTCACACTACTAAAGCCCTAGCGTTAAGCGTTATTTGTAGGGTTATCATTATCAGTATTCTTTGCAGCATAACCACGTATGAGGGTCTAATAGAAATGACGAGTTTGCCCATTGTTAAGCAAACCTCGCCAAAAGGAGCCAGCCAGTTTTCATATGGAGTCGCGTAACCTTATTACCTGTAGATAGTATTCCATCTATGGCTTCATTTGATTAAACGCATATCCTTTAGGATACCGGAGACATCAGATGTATCTAAGCCATCGGAGCGGTCATGTGGAAGTTGAAAGGGTTTAATTTAGACGCTTGGCGCATGATATTCAAAATATCTAAGCGTTATAAGCGTACTTGCGCACAAGAATATTTAATTCAAGAGGATTCTGTCATACGGTAAGCATATTAAATTCTGAGCCCATGAGGTCGAGTGTGACATTTATTATGTACATACCAAGTAATTTATTATTTAGAGGGTTTATGAAGCTTACAAAACGTAATGTTTTATTTATAGCTACTGACCATTTGAGGATGGCGAGGTCAGTTTTTCTAAACATTTAATCATTTTATCAAGTGCTGGCAAACGATTATCAAATAAGACATATGGCGGCGACAGGTTTAAAGCAATCATATGGCGATGTTTGTATCTACAATTAAAAATTATCATGAAACTTTGTATTCCATAACCAAAAGAAAAAACGTTTCAGTTGAATATGAGACTAATTATTTCTATCTCAACTACAAGGTACCTACACGAAATGTTGCTGGAATGCACTTGCTTTTAGTGTTTTTAGGATTGCGTCTAATCTAATCAAAAATTGGAACCACTAAAGGGATCCCACGCGTCTGTCTGTCTATCCGTTCATCTGCTCCACCCGATTGTGTCTAATTCACTAAACCGAGAAAGTTAACATTCGGAAGGTACACATACCTATAACATTTGGCATGTCTTATGATGTTATGTATTTTTATTTTATTTCACTAACCCTTAGAATTAAAAATGATGTTTACTAGCAATTTATTGAATATTTTACCAGAAATAAAGAAATATCATTATTAGGAGAAGCGTATTTCCAGTGAATTGAAAAGGTCTGGTGATTATTACTATTACTTTATTATTATTATTTTATTCTTTAAATAAGTATTTATATTGTAATATAACTTTGTTTTTGAAAGTTAAATAAATGTTTGTTAAGCGCAAAATGCGATATTAAATAAAAGGGTCGGCTATGAATTATGATTCACACAAATATGTTATCATAATTTTGAAATTATATATTTAAAAGAAAATTAACGAAAATTGAATAATTATCTTCTTAACTCCAAAACAAAAGAAGACTATTTTTTTTAATATATCAAAAGTTGGTCCCAATCAATAGTTTATAAAAAAAGTGATAAAAAATCCGACGTCCTTCAATTTGTTCAGGAAACGAAAAATATTATTGGACGCAATAAGTACGTTTTTTTTTCTTAAATTAGGAAGCGAATTAATTAACATGATCAAAAAATAGTAAACCACATTTTTTTATGAGTTATATATTAAATAATTAGTCAAAAAATATAACAATCCCAAAAACAAGTATCGTTCGATACAACTTTTTATTAGGCACCGACGCGCACTTAGCCATTGTTTTAATTTAATCTTTAAAAGATACGATCCATATCCCGTTTGTTTACTTCTAGCCCCTAACCATTATCCGCCCACACGAAAACGGGTTCTGCACAAAGCAGGTACATAACACAAGCTATTCACACTTGTCACCATGCCAACCACGCCATGGAACGTTTTTAAAAGCTCTCTTCTCCGGTCTGTTAGCGCCACTCGCCCTCACAACAGGTTTGCGTCCTTTAGTTAACGATTACGAACGATCAAAAGAGCCTTCCCTTCGTCGACTTCTATCAAACGCATAAGGTTGAAAATTAGTACTGCTTATCGCTGTATGTTGTCGCGTGTGAGAGCGTCGGGGAATATGGAATAGAACAAGACTAGAGGATTTTCCCCTTGAAACGAGGCTATTAACTTTTATGACAAGATATAAAATAACTTTAATCATTCCATTAGGTTCTTCGAACCTTTTTTTGTATTACATAGGCACGTAATTCAAAATATGGTGACGTAGTTATTGTAATCCTATTTAATTACTTATATTTGAAGTCCATTACAAACGTCTTGCCTTGTTTGAAGTTGAAATAAAAAGCTTTCAGTTATGAGCGTAATTTTACGATGACATCTACTGAAAACCGCTTGTCAACAAAATATTGTGAGATGTTATTATACATCCTTCGTTCCAAAGCAGATGGTGTCGTGAAACCTCATGTTTTACAGCACATGAGCAGCTGCATTTAATGGCATTAAAAATATCGTAGTAATTTTTTTTAACGACCAGTTGATGACAACTTTGGGAGAAATAAATCATAAAACGGTATTTCAAAAGAAGTTCGAATTTTTCTCATTGCAAAACTTTATTTAATTTGCTTTACAAAAGCAAATGTTAATTTTTTATTAATCAATACAAGTTAACACTGCCGTAAATATACATTTACGCCTTATAAGGTGATATTAATTTTTAAGAATCATTTCAAAATAACTTCTCATTCTACGGTTTGCCAAACCGTATTTAATTCGCTAAGCCCTAGCGCCATAATATTAACATCAAAAAGTAAACCTACCCAGTTGCTCAATTTAATTCGTATTGATCAAAGCGAGGCGAGGTAAAGTTGCAGAGTGTTCGCCCCCCATATCCGGAGCTTCGCTCGAGCGCCCGCACCTGTCGCTATCGCAGTCATTGTGCAGTCGAACTATCCTACTTAGTATAGTATAGTATCAACTATAGCGTGTTTTGTCCAACGACTTGTGAACACAGCAGGAACGGCCTGTGTGTACATTTCACGCACGATGATACTTCCGTGCTTGATGGTAGGTATATCGATGTTTACACGTTGTTCATTGGTTGATGATTTAAATGGTCTCAAAGGAAAATTAATTGTCCTTGTGTTACGCGACGAATTATAAATACGAAACAGAGTGCAAGTCAGGTGCAATCTATGCAAATTGATATATACCTATTGTTGAATGGAAAAATTCCAATATACGACGGCGACGCTACACGTCAGGATAAAAGAAAATAACCGAATTATTCTTCATATTATGGAAACTAAACTGCAACTTCACATCTGTGGCTGGACTTAGAATTGGTCGAATGTAGTGGGGGCCGCTAATGGGTTCTAGCAATTAATTACCTTTCAATGACTTGTTTTTACCTACCGACTTCATTTCCCACAAACGAGTTTGTTATGTTTTATTAACGGTCATCGTGCCTTTCATTTAGTTTAAAAATAGTATAAAACAAACACGGCAACGAAGTGAAGCTGCGAGTATCGTTACAAGGCGACACCTCGATAAAACTTAAAACTTTTGTAATTACCGTATGTTGTTTAATAGATGTGCTGAGGAGTTTCTTTCGCCGTTTCTTCTCGTCATTGTTAAAGCACCTTTTCGAAACGGTGGTAGAAGCAAAAAATGACGTTCATAAGTGTATTTACTGAATACCTGTATGATTAAATCATTCTGAATTTGAATTTGAATTTGAAACCGTCACCATCATCATCACCATCACTATCTAACCTTCCATTACTATCCAATTCCACTTCAGAGTCTTTCACATACACATGTGAAGCCTGCTTTCACAAGGCTATCCCTGCTTGCTTCATTATGTGTTTCCAAAAATTTCAACATTGAAAAATTGGTAAAGCGCTATCTAGTTATTTATTTCGGAATCAGACATAATTATACATAACCTACCATAACTGACCAGTTAGTCAGCGGCCAGCAGTGGTTGGGCTCAAATTTCTGATGATACCGTTTATTTCACCTTTACATAGCAGTTGCAATAGAGGACAGTTGTGAGGAACTGTTCTCTGCAGTAGCCTATCAATTGGTTACACATACCTATTATTTAAATCCTTACTAATGACATATTTTCATTTATTCTTGTACCTCTGAGCAAAGTGCAAGATTGAAAGCTAAGATTTACCGACAACGGAGTTCAGATAATGCCTGCTTTTGACATAACCGCATATTGCATAATTTTACCTTTCAAATAGGCATGAGACGTTTTGAAACTCGGTTGTATTCGAATGAATTGATTTTAATTTCATTTCTTTTTTGCGTTCATTTTCCCTTTATTTAGTTCATTCTGTTTATGACACCAATGTATACATTTATTTCCTTTTTTTTTCCTCTTCAATGTAGATATATATGATGTATGGAACTGGTATGCCAGATTCGGCCTTGTAAAATACTGTTTGACCATAAGTTAAGCTTTTTAATATTCGGGTAAACAACCTACCTAAGGACCTACATAACCAGTGTCAGCAAACATTTGAAAAATAATTCAGTCGACTAAGTTATTAGTGCCTTGAAGTAAGCCTCACATCTCATTATAAATTTTAGAACTCATGTTTTGCAACTATGTATGTATGTAACGATGTAAAACTTACAATTCCCGAGTTTGAACTGAAATCAAACGAATCCAAACACTTCATTCTTATATTAGGTACTAGACACAACACTCTATAACAGCCAAGCTATCAAAGTATGGTCAAAATAATAAACAAAAAATAACCTTGTGACAACAAGTAAACGAAATATTGGTGCATAATACCTGTGTCCAGGTGCATGTGGAAAGAAGATTGTTAACAAAAAAAAACACATTTCACATGACGTAAATAATAAAAACTGACAGCTCTTAGTTAGAAAAAATCGAATGTGAAAATAAATTACAATCATTCCGTTTGTAAAGACATCAACAAAACATCATAAGTCTTATTTCTACTTAAATTTGGCAATAGCTGCACAACTCCGATGTTGACTGGTCGCAAGATGAGATTAAGTAAATCACGATATGCAGAAAAAATTGACCGTGCTTGCAGATCTAGAGAACGAGATAAAATAACTTTCCCTTTACTTCACACGAAAGATTGGAAATCGTACAATCGAGATGTATGAAATGGAATTGGAAATCGATTTCTAATATGGGATGCTTGAGGCATTTTAACGAAGAAATATATCGATTTTTTTTTCGATAAGCAATAATAAGAATGTGCAACCATGGAAGTTTTCAAAAAATAAATGATCAATTAGCTTATGTGGGTATCTAATAAATCTCACGCATCAATAATTCGGCACATGTAGTTGGACTCCAGTATTTGGATAAATACACCGGTGGCTAGTCTGGCATCTATAATCTCTCAAATAGAACTATAATCGTATTTTAGGTCGATAACTGAGGTATAACAGTCTTGAAGACAGATATTTACGGAGCATTCTCGACTGAGGGAGCGATCGCCTTAACACTCTTACCGAAACACAAGGCTGGTGAAACATCGTTCACCTCAGAATTCCCAGATACGAATGAATTAACTTTGTCCTTCTCTTACAGTAGTTTATAAAGTATCATCGATTGTACATCGGTACTCGACATTATTCTAGTGATAGGAGTACAAATCTCAACCTACTGCAAGTTAAGCAAACATTGACTACGGTTCCGTAGAATATTTTAATAGTATCAGTTGAAGCTTATTATGCAAGGATTTTAAAATTACGAGCCTGTCCCACGACTATTAAGCGTTTTGCATTAGGAAACACACCTGTACTAACCGATAAAGATTAAAGTTACTTACCATGTTCCATAGCGAATTGAAATAAAGCGGAAACATTTCTAACACCGACAAAAGTGTCCGTAATCGCCGATTAATCGCTTCATTTTCTATGCTTTGTCATTCTTAATACATCACAGACAGTTGTCATTGAAGTCAATTAAAATGTACGAAATTATCGTCCTTTGCTTAGTATTACATGTTCCCAGTTAAAATTTAAATTATCGTTTAAAGCAGAGGTTCCCAAACTTATTTTTCTCATAGACCACTTTCAAAATTTTGCTGGTTAAGGTGGATCCCCTGCAGTTACATTTCTACTATATTCCCAAAACTTGACAAAAACTGTGAAGATTAGATCTAACTATGGAAATTTGCGTTGCGGCTGCGTTCCATCCACGAATTAACAGTTTTCGAAAAAAAGTGAGAATTCATTAGTTACTTAATTGATTTTGCTGTGAGCTACTCACAGCTCAAGGAACAAATCAATTCTCACTTATTTTATTTAGAAAACTCCTCATTCAGTGTGGTAAAAATAAAAGAAAAATTATATATTTGTTTGTGTTATTTATCAAAATATGTATTATTATTACACAATTACTCAGTCGAAAATTAAACATTAATAATTTCTACAATGACAATCACAAAATAGTCATAATTTTAATAGGATGGGTGTACTTGATGGATTTACAGCAAATTATCAATATTTGGCTTCAGTTTTGTTAGGAATAACCGCAAATCTCCCCGTTCTGTGATATTCAATTTGCTCCTTTTTTTTGTTAGAAGGTTTGTAACGACACTAAAACTTTTTTCGACAAGATATGACGAAAGCTTTCTCGCAATTCTCCACAGTCCAGGATATTTTTCGGGTATCTGTATGTAAAAGTCGCTGAGTTTCTTAAATAAATGTTATCTGCCTACATTGATAAGTGAAGTGAAGCCAACATTTTAGTTCTTCACTACCCTAGTTAGAAAAAGGCATTTATAATGATTAAAAATATTTGAAACGATTAAAAAAATTTAAATTTGATTACAAGATAGATAAATAATATATACTTTGCATTGAAGTAATCCTTTTAAATGCCTTTTTCTAATCAGGGTATCGAAACCAGATAAATTTTCGTGGACCCCCGCTTACGAATTGTGCACCCCTATTTTTTGGTCACGGCAACGTAGACCCCCGTCGAGTCTTCCGTGCACCCCTGGGGGTCCACCTGGACCACTTTGGGAATCAATGGTTTAAAGTATTAAGTAAACATTTGTAGATTTTAACTATTAACTGTGGTTCATTCCCATCCTTACATGTCCGAAAGGGAACAAATAGGTGGTAGGCGGCTAATAATGTGTCATAAATTTGCAATAACATATAATGTATGTATTGCTATGAAGGCAGGTAAAATAAAGCTAACATACTGCGTACTATTACAACCAAATCCTACCACTACACTTAATCTGCTCTTCAAAACAGAAATCAGATTCTCGACTACACCGATTGACCAATTCCTTAATACGGCAGAGATAAATGGAAAATATACAAGGTGTAGAAACTGTACGGTTAAATCCGAACCTTATAAAACTCTTTCTCCGATTTTTCTCCAGCAAAATCACTACGACATTCGCATCGCCCAGTCCGTTCCAGTTTATAGGGTAACAAGCTCTTTCCCGCCCCCTTGAAGTATCGCTAAGCCACTTGAAATGGCATTAGCATGTCAGCGTCTGTTATCTTGTACGTCGTAAAAACATCTACAGGACGTTTAACAGATTATCATATTCGTACATAGATGTCAGTTGGGGATTGAAATATCAGTAGCGGTCAACAATTTTATCTCCAGAGGATATCATTAGTTACAAATTTATTCGCCAATAACTAATTTAATTCCATTGCTAATTGCATGTCTGGATGTACTGAATTAAATTGCTTTTAATTGAATTTCAAAACTGAATTTGTTGGAACGGTGCATTAATGAAATTTATTAGTGACCTGATTTTCAATAGTTTAATTTTATGTCGACGATACAAGAACAATGTTATATAAATACCTGCGAGGAAAAATATTAATACTATTATCATATTCTATGCTCTAGAGCCTTGGTTAATGTCAATGCTTCGGTAAAGCAGTACGATCCACGCGTGACTACGTCATGTTATGTTGGCTCTTTTGCTAATAAAAAGATACCTAGATTGTTTTACATTTGCTTTCGGCGATAAAGTCTGGGGCGTCTACACAATGTCACATTTTGTTGGCAATAACGAAATTCCAAAACTCTAAAACGGGGATTACATAAAGACAAATCGATGACCTATGTCCGTATATACATTGCGACATTACCGAATTTCCTGATCGATAACAATACGTATCTAGTCTTGTCTTCTAGACTCCCAGATTTCAAATATTTAACGTAAAAAATATACTCAACATTAAAATACATCACTACCCTCTTTTTGCGTTACAAAACTTTTTCAAGATACCCGACTTTTCCGTAGGAACAATCGAGAAATACAGGATCATCACACAGAACCTACTTGGCTTTATTAAATTTTATAACGACGTTTGACGAATTGATTGCGGAAGTTATTAACCAATACCAGAATAGAGATAATCAAGTGGAATAGGAAGCTCGTAAATATTCGTAGTGAAGACGTTAATATCACAAGTAATAAATAATAATAGCAGGTTTATGTCATCATATATTTAACAATCACAATTGACAACTAGTGTAATTAGTAGGGAAACAGTAAAAATATTTTTAATGCAATTAATATTAACTACAAAACATCAATATTAACACACCTTTTTTAAATTTATTTATGTATTAAATTTTAATGAAATTAAAATAACCCTTACGATGTTAAGTAGTGCCGTAAACATCACTCACCTATGCTGTATATTATTCTTATATTGTTTAAAAACACAGAAATATAGTTATTTTGGAAGTAGGGATTTAATTCATTGACGACACTTCCTTGACCATTCCAGTTCAACAGACAGACAGATGTTCATGAGCGACGGTCCTCAGCATCACTAACCAAAAAAAGATAGCATGCACCATGTACATACATACGATCATATCTATATTACATATATACATATAATAAAAGCATTATTGCCGCAATAGAACCCAAAACCATAGATGTTAGAATTTTCGTCTGTTTGTCTGTGCGTTTGTGCGCGCTAATCTCAGAAACGGTTAAACCGATTACGTTATGGTTTTCACTAATATACTTCAGTAAGCATCACTTAATATTTAAAGTTGATTTCATTTTAATCCGTTTATAAAAAAAAAATAGTTATAAATTAATATATTTCTAACTCGGTCCTAAAACAAGGCAGGTCCTAAACCAAAGCGAAGCGAGGGCGTTTTGCTAGTGTTTGAAATATAAATGTTTTATGTATTTTTTCGTTGTTAAAAGAGTTCTTTCGAATGTCGTCAATATCACTCTCCAACAAGAATCTAACAGATAAATACTATATACTCGTAAAAGCTGATGATTTCTCTTATTGGATCAAACAAGGCATTACATTACATGAATCGACAATTGTGAAAGTAAACCATCATGGTATGTATATCTCAAATATATGCCTACTTAAATATTCCTACGTGACTCAATTTGTGCATATTCCATCACCTACACAAAAACCATTTTAGACTTCGGAATTAAAAACCAGTATCCCAACTCTTCGTCAGTGAGGCAGACGAGCCCATAGCCAAGTTGGTAGTGACCCTGCCTGCCGAGCGAATGGCCCCAGATTCGATTCCCGGTCGGGGCAGACATTTATGTGACAGATAATGTTTGTTGTCGGTCTTGGGTGTTTGTGATGTCATATTTGTGTATTTCCATGCCACCCGCAACACAGGGAATCCTAGTGCGGGCGTGTGGGTGTGTAATTGTTTAATTTTAGCAAAAACCGTGATTAACATCAAACAAGAATAACAGTAGAACAAGCTTCCACCTCTTCAACACAACATCACTCCCACGTCATATGACAGCTATTATCAATCACAAGAGACTATTTATCCTAGCCGGGGTCCAATCGACCTCGTCGAGCACCGGGACCAGGTTTGATTACTGGAATACGATGTCATTACGAGGAACGAGGTCACATGATTTTATGGGATATTTAATAAGATAAATGCATACGATTTCAACGTCTAACCGCTCCCTCTGTTTATGGTTCCTATTTTGTTACGAAGGTCAAATGTTAATCAGTTTGAGAGTGATTCGTATACGAATTGTGCTGAGTGACCACAGTGGGGTCAACGTTAACTCGATTGTACGTCGAAATCGTCCGCCACTAGGTTTCTATAAGCATCAGTCACAAAAGGTAACATACAGATTGATGGCAGTATTATAAGTTCCGTCTCGCAATGATATATGTATATGTAACCTACAGACAGTATAAATAATTAAAATAAAACGAAATATCCTATTTACATTCGGTTTATCTCCAATTACGTTTTTTATTACGCAATAAATTTAAATTAAGTGGTTAGTCTCTCAAGCTAATTATATCACACACAAACGACTTTGAGCATTGCTTTGAGGTTGACGATGTTATACAGTGAGTAGTACATAAGTAGCCTTGCCTGCTGAGCGAATGTCCCGTGTCCGATTCCGGCCGGGACGGACATTTATTTAGTTTTATATTTACAGTAAATAAACTCAAAAATTCAAAACTTGAATTACACATTACTTTCATTGAACTATTTTACTAAGTATCAAGTGCTTGGTAGAATTTATTAGATGTTCTTTTTTTAAGCCTCTTTATACACGTTACAGGTTACACATTTGTATTGGCCATAAAAGCACAAAATATTACGTAGCATATGCCAGCTTAATATCGTATTTTGTGGACCTAAATCCAAAATTTCCCATTCAAACATATTTCTCATATCGTTCTTATTTACAGAGTGCAAATATTGCTTTGCGAATCCATCCGGCCTAATTGCACTCACGACCCCTGCTAGTTCGCGATCAGAATCGGTTGAAAAGACTCACATAATACATGAAATACATCCATAATATTGAGTATTTTGAAGAGTTTGACATTGAGGTTATCTTTATATTAGTCGGTGTAACTGTTAGTGATCGTGTAATTTCTAAACGTCTTGACTGATTGGGGTCGTGTTCACAAGATTTTTTTATTTGTTTTGCACAAACTACGATATCAGTAGTTCATTTTACGTCCATCATCGCTTTGCTGCCCAAAATAAAAACCTAAAATATGTAGCTACTTATAAATAAATAATATGCCGCAAATAAAGAAATTACTATAAACAAAAAACTATTTCTTTCTATATTCAATTGTAGAATTGCACGAGAAAGTTCTAGATTACAACAGAAAAACTAAACCTAATATGTCTATGTAATGTATAGAATCTCTCAAATTGCCGGTTAATCCAAGATAATACTCACTTCGAATTTACAAGTATTTATTCATTTAAACATTCATCAGCAAAACTAGCCTGAATTAGCACGGGTGAAATGAAGGTGTGTCGCTTCCAGTTTCTGAACTGCCCACAAAACGCCATACAATCTTTATTTTTACGAACGAATAGACATGCCCAAGATGCCCAGTCAGGTACAATCGATCGATTTTGAAAGAGGCGCATTGCAGCAATCAACTTTTAAATTACTGAATCACCTACGAGGTACTGGTACGAGGCCTTGAAAACATAATTGCGTTCAAATTCAAATTAAAATACCTCTACTTAATATAAAATGGCAAAAAAAAAAAAACAATAAAAGATAATCTCCGTTATTCGGTTAATAGTCAACGACAAACAAAAGTTGAAAGGAAGGCACGGACTTTTGATAGGCTTGTCATTTGATAACAATGTATGTAATCATACAATGACAAAAATATATTTTCGATTCACGTTATCTATGCTTTCATAATCTTCAATACTTATTTATATCGAACCATTTATCACCTGACCTACAAAAGGGCAAAAAGTTCAACGCACTGCGTAATTAAAATTGCATCAAAATTTGGGCTGCTTTGAACTTGCAAGAGAAAACAATCACAAGTTCAGTTACCTACTAACGCAATATCAAATCATAACAAAACTTAAGACATTCTGTAACGGAAATCACTGAGGGTGGGCAAACTATAACCAGTTGTTTACATAACATCTCGATGATTATGAAAACATCTTGTCAGACAATAGGGATAACTTAACAAATGAAGAATAAATAGTTGTTGCATCTCTTTCAGTAACTGCTGATAGCTATTGAGATCGAAAGGTGAAACTTTTCGATTAATAAAAAAATTTCATAAGTTTTTATAAGTAAGTTTACGTACATGATTTTTTTATTGATATATATAAATATATATATTTATATACGCGACTGCGCGTGTGTACCTATATTTTATTTGTTATTAAAGTTTCATTTTGTAATATGAATAAAGTTGATTACATCATACCGAAACGTAAGCAATTACCACACCGCGTCGGATACTAACATTTCCACAAATCTGGAAGCGGAATATGCACAAGACATCAATTTATATGAGAAATACAGAAAAGTCCACTGCAGGCATCTAATGCGCCTTTATAAATTTAATAAACCTAAAACGGGGAAACAGGAGCGTATTATTACGCCGTAAACATGAATTCCAAAACAACGCCAATAAGGCGTCGGCGCTATAAAGATAAAATTCGCCCGTAACGGCTTTCTGAACACGATCGCGATGGATTTTTACCTAAAGCATCAGTGAGGTCATCTGTATAAAAGAATAAAGGCTTTATACAGCAACTAAATTATCAGCCGTAAAAAAATATTATGACACATCCAAGTAGGTTAAGCACCCTACTTAGCTGGAGATAACAAAAGTGATGTTATGTTGGTAATAAAAACTGGTAGTGCCAGACTCGCCTACATTTTGCTGTTTTGTACCTAATATGGACAACTACAACATTCAGAATATCTGACATTTGACCCTAAAGGTCAATTGACATGACATTTGGGCACTTAGAAATTTATAGGCACAACAGGACTTACCCTGAAGTATTATGTAGTTCTCTTATGAAATTTCAGAAATATATCATTAAATGTAATCTCCGTTCCTATCCCTATATCCATATTCCTATCATCATCCAAATTTGAAAAACATTCAACAATATTTGTTTTAACAGTTATAATAATAGACAATAAAGATACTTCACATTGTGATCATTCAAATTCTAGTTAGTCCTTCCTTAATAATCAAATGAAGTCAGCAATCTCCTAAGTATAGATTATTTTTAACCGATTTATTAAAAGATTAAATGTCCGCTAAAATCTAATGACGAGTAATAAGGTGGATATCACATTGAACATGACATATCACAAAATGGTGTAACAATGCAAAATAATTCTTGTCATAGTAAACATAAGCCTACTACTACCAAACTATCCTCTATCTAACTAAAGATATTAATATTATCATTTAATACAAAGAATGGGTTTTGTTGCAAATGATACATTTGAGAAAAAGGAGGTTATTCTAAGAAATCTTACATTGTTTTAATTTAATTGAAAAATACAACTGTTTTAAAGAACTATAAAAAAAAAGAAACTAGGAACCATTGCTGCAGTGTCCAGATTAGTGATATTTCTATACACTGTTGATTAATAAATAATTCATTATTTATGCAATATCAATTATCATTAGTCTCAAGTGCTAATAAAACACAGAAATACCACCTGATTAAAAGTGTTTCCTCGTGTACAAACATAGGTAATATCAGTAAACACCATTGTAAAGTTAACAGTATTTATGAAGAATTTTTTTTTAATTTTTTATGATACTTAGCCTTTAAAAACATCACTTGGTATCATTAGTAACATCTAATCAAATATTATGCTGAAAGTAATAATATTGTAACTGTTCTGTTATTTTTATATATGTACGCTTTGGAGTGTCTTTTAGCTACACTATAACTTCTGATAGATCTGATTGAGGTCTATTCAAATTATTTATATTCAAATTCAAAATAATTCAATCATTATTGCATTTATTATCATTAAAAAAAAAGTGATATGACACTGAAGAGAAGAAACGGCGAAAAATACTCCTCAACTTAATTTTTAAAACAACAAAAAGCAATTACAAAGCAAGTTTTAATCTGCTCAGCTGTTTGTAACTGTTTCAACACTGCTATTTCCAGGTATCCTTTTATATTCACCATATGATAGCACTGGAATCAAGTTATTAACAAATTCCATACTTGGAATTGCTATAATATAGAATATTTAAATGCCCGCTATATATAAATTAAAATGAAGTTTTGAGCAATACTATTTCGTTGACGTCCAATGTTCTATTACACAGAATGGCTATGTGTGACAACAAACAAAGCCCTGATTGAGTAATTTATTAGTGATGTCAACACTGCCAATGCGCCTATTAACTTTGGCTCAGGTAACCTATCCAAACACATCTAGGTACTCTCAAATCAATTAACTACTGTGACCCAAATTAATTTTACACAGCCTTTCTATTCCTACCCAGTACCACAGTTGCTAGAGAATAAAAATATCTAAGCATTTATGACAGAATGTTATTTAATAAATATAAATAAGTAAAACATTTTACCATTTATTAAATTTTTTTTGTTAGAAATTTTTTGAATTCAAAAGTGATGTATTAGATAAAGTAGTATTGTTAGAAAAAAAAAAATTAAATAAAAATTTGTTTCTTGATATAACTAATATTTCATTTTATTATTCTTTGTATCTGCTACGGACTAACTATTAGCTTAAAAAAAAATAACTAATTTGAAATAACGTCTCCGTAACAATAAAAGAACAATGAATGATACGAATTAAGTTTCTTCTTGCCACTGGGTGACACAAAAAATAAACAAGGTGTGATAAACTATCGTATTTATATTAATTTTTAGTATCGGAAGGTTAGTCGAACGTACCTATGCTGTGTAGATAGATACATACTGATCGACTTCGGTAAACGTAAACCGGTGGATATGTAAACAAAATAATACAAACTATCTAACACACTCCGACACATTTACACGATAACATAAGTCGCACCCAAAATAAAATTTTAAACATAAATCGCATATAAATGCACTTTGATTTATTTATAAAACGGACTTACCAGCAACGACTGTATCACTCAAATCGAACTTCACAGGTTTCGGAAACTCTCTCAACTTTCGTCCGCTTAATTTTAATTCACCACTTAAATATGCATCTTCCAAAATTCTTTCCAAAGATTTCGTTAATTGACTATGAATATTATTGTGCGCGTTCATATTTACACTTGCACTTGGCCCCAACACGGCCATATTCCTTTGAACTACAACGAAACTAACATTGTACGTGACATTACTGACTGATCACGGACGGATCCCGGTACGGTTATCTAAGCATGAGCAGCAAAGTCGAGTAAAATTTCAATTTCTTTTTTTGTCTATGTTTAAATCAATTGTCTGTGATACAGAATCGTATTTAACAAATGAAATGGGTATTATTTATACATATATATGATAATATTTTATTCAACATGATGAAGAGAACTCGCCGATCATTAGCTGCCTGCTCACAAATGTCATATATTTTCTTTTAATATTAAGTGATGTTTTTTGCTTAAAATTTACCTACTTTATAGATCATTATTTCGATAAAATTTATGCTCAAAATTTTATCGAAATGATTGTTAAGGATTAAATGAATAAGGTTATTTTGAGTACTTATTTTATATACATACATAATAATATCTTTCTGGTGTTTTTTTTCTCATGTTCTGTAATGCCGATTCAATTGTCTATGTTCTAGACTCTAAAACGTTATAAGTCTAATCTAATAAGGATCTCTAACTAGTCTGTGATTCCTAATGACAGTGACGTATAAAATATGATGGAAAGAATTGACCAGTGCTGTCAATCGCGGGGAAAATCCCCGATTTGCTGGGAATTGTGGGTTAAAGTGGGGAGAGTGCGGGGAATAACAAAAAACGGGGAATTTCGGGGAATCCAAACCAATTTTTTCGTTGGACTATTTTACGTTGGGTAACACAACTAAAACATCACGTTCCGACTGGGCAGATACAACTAGACACTATTAACATAATTATAAATGCCAATACCACTCAAATGCCTGCTCAACTGTCATTTAAATACAATTTTGTATTTCTGAATGCATCTATTTCTTCGTCATCATTAATTTATTGATTATGGTTGTCGATTTCTTAAAATGGCGCGTACTGTAAAAATTTTCAATAAAATTATGGAATAGTGGTTGAAAAATGCAGTAACTGTTAAAAAAACAAGTGAGATGCATCTTCAGGATTAAAATATGACGATTAAACTTATTTTTAACCCAATTCAATATAAAAAATCTACCTACCTAAAATGCGTGTTGTCAAACAGATTCTATAGCTACTTCCGCCAAATTTGATAACTTACATGTTTTGAATAATATAGGTGTAGTCTGTAGATGTGAGTTTTTTTTTTATAAGGTATAGTATTTGATAATAGTTTTACAAGTATATTAAACTAATTTAGTATACAACAACGTTTTTATTCTAAAAATATAATTTCGGGGAATTTGTGAGGAATGAATAAAAAAGAAGCGGGGAATTCACTGACGTGAAGCGGGGAATCCAGATTTTTTTATTGGCAGCACTGGGATTGACATTTATCATTATAACCTAATCCTTTGATTAAAATCTAATAGACAATTTATAAGAGATCTGTTATTTTTCCCATACATTTTATTAATTACTCCTAATTTTGAGTTCAAAATGACTGTGTTTAACATTTTTAAAATTGGAAATCTTTCAAGGATAGTAAAAAAAACAAGTAGACAAGCACAGGTGAATAATCGTGTTTACGAATCTAAGTTTTCAGTATTTTACGTAATTTAATTATTGTAACCAAAGGCAGAGTAATATAATGTGTTTAAAATATATTGCAAATTTTACTGATTTTAATGTAAACTATTACTAATTTTATGAAATAGTAAATGAACAACTCCATTTTTACTATCGGCATAATTTTTCATAGAAAGGTATCGTTTCCCTTAGTCGTTTTCGTCTCACGTGAAATATGCCGAACACAAGCCTCTGGAGAGGATCAGGAACATTGGCATATCGGCGCACATTGATTCGGGTAAAACCACGCTTACGGAACGAATACTGTTCTACACAGGAAGAATTGATCAAATGCATGAGGTATGCATGTTTATTTTATTTCAATAACGCTAAATGTAAACAGTATGCAGTATGTATTATGATACCTCCGCAGTTAAAAAAAATATTCACTTAGGTACATTTAGATACTTTGCAAAATTATCTGAGTAATTTTTTTTTACTTTATGCTAAGTTGATTGTTGACTATAATTCCATCTAATGGTAAGTGACTATTTAGCATTAGATTTTAAAGCACATTGACTTAGAAAAAGCTTATCACTCTTACCTTAAAGTCATTCACACTATCCATCCATCCATCCATCAGTCTTTGGAGGTCCACTGCTGGACATAGCCCTTCCCTAACTTGCGCCACTCTGACCGGTCCTGAGCCCTCTGAATCCAGTGGATGCCTGCTATAATGAGTTGGAAACACCATGTATATAAGTATTCAATTACTTCCCTGAACATGTTTAATTTATGTATTAATGTAGCATAATTAACTTGGAGCTAAATATTAAATAGTACTCTAAAACTTTAAATTGGGTATATTTGATCTTAAGAGCAAGTTTCTTAACAGGTAAAAGGCAAAGATAATGTAGGAGCTGTAATGGACTCTATGGAACTCGAGAGACAAAGAGGCATTACCATCCAGTCAGCAGCCACTTATACAATATGGAAAGATCACAATATTAATATCATAGATACACCAGGGCACGTTGACTTTACTGTTGAAGTGGAGAGAGCATTGAGGGTGTTAGATGGAGCTGTGTTAGTACTGTGTGCTGTTGGGGGAGTCCAGAGCCAGACGTTAACTGTGAACCGACAGATGAAGCGATACAATGTTCCTTGTTTAGCATTTATCAATAAGTTGGATAGGTTGGCAGCAAACCCAGAAAGGTAAGGAATGATTTTCATAAATGATTTTAGTAGTTATTATTCAGTAACTTTACATTAGTAGCAATACATATTTGGCTTGTTTGTGTTTGGATGAATTTGCTACTACATCCTGGGTTCTGTTAAGAGGAGGATGGCTATTTTTTTCTATCAACAAAATCTTCATGATGTTCTTAATGTTGTGAATATTGGTTCTGGTGACCCTATCCCATTAAATGGCCTATTGAACTATATGCTGGCTGTTAATATGAAAAAGTGTCTAAGTTGAAATTAAATGTTTTAGATTTTGAGAAATTCTAATAAATATTTGACCTAAGCCATTATTGCCAATTTTGCTCCATGATTATGATTCAATATTGTTATTAATAAATGACACACATTCTAGAGTTTTGAAACAGATGAGGTCAAAAATGAACCACAATGCTGCTTTTCTGCATTTACCCATTGGTCTCGAGAAAGAATGTCAAGGGATCATAGACCTTATTGAAGAGAAAGCAGTGTACTTTGATGGTGATTATGGTGAAAAAGTCCAGTTTGATGAGGTACCACAGAATAAACGAGCTGAAGTTAAGGATAAGAGGCATGAGCTAATTGAACATTTATCCAATGTTGACGAATCCTTAGGTAATAATAACGTATTTTGGTGTAAATCATATTTTTCAATATTAGCATAGTGACAAAAAGCAATACTTTGTAGATCATAAGGAATCCTAAAATCTCATTATTATTATCTAAGTCAATTATAGTTATTCTCGTATATATGTTATTCTCGTTAGACTCACAATTACACAGTCATATAGTTAAGTAATTTAATTATTTTTCAGGCGAGTTATTCCTAGAAGAGAAGACACCAACTATATCAGATATAAAACAAGCTGTTAGACGCACTTGCTTACAGCGTACCTTCACACCAGTGCTTTTGGGTACTGCATTAAAAAATAAAGGAGTTCAACCTTTATTGGACGCCGTTTTAGAATACCTTCCGCATCCAGGAGAGGTTGAGAACACAGCTATTATTAATGAAGCAAAGGGTTCGGAAGGAGAAACTATAATTCTGGACCCATCTAGGAATGACGCTAAGCCATTTGTGGGGCTCGCTTTCAAGCTGGAACTCAGCAAATTTGGACAGTTAACATACTTAAGATGTTATCAAGGAATGCTGAAGCGCGGTGACAATATTTTCAATGCTAGGACTGGTAAGAAGGTGAGATTGAATTGTAAATAAATATTGCACAATTACATACTATTTCTTTGGAGTAGCAATGACAAAATTTAAACAAGAATGTTATGTAGTTTTGTGTCATGCCTGCAGATATATTATATTGTATATCAATTAATTAAGTTAATTATGTGTATTAAAGTTGATTAGCAATTTAACCTACTGTGAGAGTTAAAATAGTTAAAATAAGGGAAATTTGTTTGTTACTGGACATGCTATGTACTATGTATTCTCATGTTGTAACAAATTTTTAACACATTTCCAGGTCAAAATTTCCCGTTTAGTCCGCATGCACTCTAACAATATGGAAGAGGTGAACGAGGTCCTTGCAGGCGACATATTCGCATTGTTTGGCGTTGATTGCGCATCCGGAGACACATTCGTGAATGATCACAAGCTAAACTTGTCGATGGAGTCTATACATGTGCCGGATCCAGTCGTTTCCATGTCGATCAAACCAAAGAATAACAAAGATAGAGATAACTTCTCCAAGGCAGTTTCGAGGTTAAATTTTTAAATATTTATTGTACTACTTTAATGTACTTACACTACAATTGTATAGATTATAACAGTTGCCAATTCTGCTGTGAAGTAATTGGTTTTAAACAATTTTGTGTTTTAGTTTGCGTTATTCTTCAAATGCGGTGTTGAATTTTATTCCCCAGAGTTTTTATATACATAACCAACGAAATATGGACTTTTCATTTAATATGGTCCAAATCCACAATTCACTAGAATATCAGATTAACTACTACATGCATTTGATCAAAGCTTTATGCATAATTTGTAGGAATAGTTTTTGGTGAAAGTATTTATTATATTTTGTATTACATATAGTATTTAAGGCGAAATGTTCAACGCTCAATAGATAATAACGATAATATAAAAGCTTTGCATCAAAATATATAAATAAATAAACGCTAATACGCTCGCATCAGCTTTAAGAGACTCATCAAACACTGTGTTATGGATGTGAAGGATACACATTTAAGACAATAAATGTATGACCCAGAAACAACTTTTGTTATATAACCTCATGTCACACAAAAATGGAACCTATAGGTCTCATTCTGTAACCAGCTGGATATCAACAATTAGTATTTGTTGAAAATTTAATATTCAATTAAATTATACATGTTTAATTATAATATATGAACAATTTCAGGTTCACAAAGGAAGATCCCACTTTCCACTTCCGTTTCGACAGCGACAACAACGAGACGGTTGTGTCAGGCATGGGCGAGCTGCACCTGGAGATTTACGCGCAGAGGATGGAGAGAGAGTACAACTGTCCCGTGGAGCTGGGGAAGCCTAAGGTGGCCTTTAGGTATGAAAGTCCCTAAAGTTGAAGATAAATAGGCTATGTACCTCCAGAGTACCCCTGTAAGGTGGTATCATTCTTTATGTCTGGTTAGCTTACCTTTTTTAAATCATCACTGAATTGTTTTTTTGGTGTTTATCGATTTGGTCGTTTATTATCGATATTCGGTTTGAAAGCAACAGTATTGGTTAAAAACTATCCATAGGAACGAATATTTACTCTCAATACTATTAATAGTATCAATACTATCAATAGCAGTAGACGGGCCTATTGATATTTTGTTTTACTGCGTGCAATACCACATGTTCAATTTAAATCTTATTGTTTTGTATAGTTTAATATCTAAGTTTAAGCGTTTCTTAACGTGTACCTGTGCTTACATGATCATTTTATAATCTATTGCAATTGTTTCAGAGAAACAATGATAGCGCCGTGCTCATTCGATTACCTCCATAAGAAACAGTCCGGCGGCGCGGGTCAGTACGCCAGAGTGACTGGCGTCATGGAGCCGTTGCCGCCGCAACAGAATACACGTGAGTACAAATTAGTCTAACAACCCTAAAAGTGCATTCATTATTTCCAAGGAACAATGAGACAATTTAAATGTACATTGGTGGAGAGCCAGTTAAAAAGATCGTCCATCGCGTCCTTTCTGGCCGGCAACGCGTCGGTGCTGCCCGTGTGAAGGTGGAGCGTGTGGGTGATTAGTTACTTTTGGGGATCCCGACAGCACGTTTGTCGGCCATTGGCATAAATAAAATGGATGTATGTTATTCTGTCACTTTCTTAATAATTAATTGAGATAAGAAAAGTAAATTCTAGAAATCATACAACTCGCTAGCTATGATCCAAATTCGACCATAATAATTAAATAAGATTCTATTTTCAAAATTTTAGTACTGACAGTATTAAAACTCTTCAATAGCTAGGAAACAAAAAATATAATGGTTGCGTCATCATTCATTGTGCGCGCTGCACAGGACTGGAATAACTTGTCCGCGTCGGTCAAGTCGGGCAAGTCATTTAGAATCTTGATACTTGCAAAACATAGTGAATCCTAATGCGAATTTGTAAATGTTAATTTTTGGTATTGATAACGATGATATTATTTACAATTTTAAATATTATTCATAAATAATTAAATAGATTTATGTCACTTGAATCGACTTATACGTACGTACATATACATACATATACATACATATACATATACATACATATGTATATATATATACGTGGTATGCTGACAATAAAACAATGTTATTTTGTGTTTCAGTATTAGAGTTCGTAGACGAGACAATAGGTACAAACGTGCCAAAGCCGTTCGTGCCTGGTGTGGAGCGGGGCTTCATAGATACGTGTCAGAAGGGCCACCTATCTGGGCACAAGATATCGGGCGTCAAGTTTCGGCTGCAGGATGGTGCACATCACATCGTCGACTCCAGTGAGCTGGCGTTCTTCTTGGCTGCTAAGGGTGCTGTTAAAGAAGGTGTGTGGTGATGGTACTGATAACGGTAATACCGTAAGTAAATGTGAATTTACCAGTGTGAATTTGTTACACGTCACTTGTACCGTTTAACCGATGTATAATCCTGTTGGTGGTCGCCCTGCCTGCCGAGCGAGTGGTCTCGGGTTTGATATCTGATCGAGGCAGACAAATACTGATAAATTATTGACAATGTATATCTCAAATATCAACAAGATACAGTCTGGATTGAATAATATGTATTAAATTATTATTATATTTCTGACAATTTTAACTGGATTCTACGTTTATACAATAAGACTATGTTCGTTTGCAGTATTCGAAGACGGTGCATGGCAGATCCTGGAGCCGATAATGTTCGTGGAGGTGACGATGCCGGACGAGTTCCACGGCGCGGTGGTCGGGCAGCTGAACAAGCGCGGCGGCATCGTCACCGGCACCGAGGGGGCGGAGGGGTGGGCCACCATATACGCCGAGGTGCCGCTCAACAACATGTTCGGATACGCCGGGGAGCTCAGGTCGGTTGGCTGTCGAGGCGGGTTTCACCTGACTTTTGAATTCCTTTTAAATAATATTCAAAATATAATGACATTATACACACGTGGAATCTTCATAACAATTTCACAACTTAATAACACAGAATACTAAATAGCTGTGTTTGTGTGTGCGTGCGTGCGTGCGTGATTGTGTGATTACAGATATCTAGTAAGCGTGTTCTAAAATGTAAAGTAGTCTGCTCAGGTAATATTCTAAATAACCCGTTAGTAATTCTCCTGGTCGGTAGATGTATATTTTTTCAAAATATGGAAAACTGTTACAAGTGTTCGACTGGAATAAATAATATTATAATTATTACTGTTATCTGTCTATCGTTCCAGATCGATGACCCAGGGTAAGGGCGAGTTCAGCATGGAGTATAGCCGGTACTCACCATGCTTGCCCGAGGTACAAGAAAGACTCATTCGCGCCTACCAGGAGGAGATGGGTCTGCTGCCGGACCAGAAGAAGAAGAAAAATTAACAATCGCCTACATTCTTCTTGGATATAGAAGTAGTAAACGAGCATGTTCAGATATTAATTTGCCAATAGTGTAAACAAATAATGAGTAATTAATTGTTTGTCTGTATAAAACGACGGACTCCCATATTTTTGTTTTGTTGTTAAAATTTATTACCAACACATTTGTAACACAGTTAGTTTATTTATGATTTAAATTGGAAATCGAAAAGTAAATATTTAAAATTCGTCTTTAAATTTCGTTTTCAAAATATTTATTTAATAAGAACACAGCGTTGTTAAATATGAAACGGCCGTGCATTAATTTTTACTTTTGTTGCTTTTCTTCGTGTTCGAGTTAAAGGAAACATTGTTTCGTCTACAATATTTTCTGTCTGTGGTCAGCTACTTGTTACTATTGCTACTTCTGAATAATAAAGAAAAAAAAAACGGCAAGTCTGCAACAGTGTTATTATAAAATAACAGTGAAGAAGAAATCTTACAGATATTACAATTAAGTAAATAAAATGTAAGTAGTTTCAGCAACGTTCTGATCACGACTCGGCAAATTGTAATAATACGCTGCTGATTTTCAGTGAGTCTGCGGCAATGTGAACGACCCTGCGAGAAAGGGACGGAATGCTTTCTTGGTAAGCGTCTTTCGTCCCAATATACTGTGTACTGAAAGATGTTCGATTTTTTGTACGAATCGAAGCGTCACCATCAATCACATCGATAATTTTGTCTTGAAGCAAATTGTTTCAAATTATTTTGAAGTTTGGTCAATACTGTGTGGGGCAGGAGCGTCGATAGCATTTACAGATAAGATAAGCAGCCCTCAAGACAATAGTAAATTCAAATAAGAAAGTGGTCCTAATTATGCAGTCTATGTGCCGTCTATGTCCTTACCATTATGTTGACTGCAAGATTTACTACTTCTATATTAATATAAATAAATGATAGATAATTTATAGGGTTTTTCTCGCGGCTATAGTGTTATCGCACCAAGTTTAAAAGACCCTTTTCAAATTATGGTATTTTTATTATGAGTGCCAATTTTTATCGCATGTAATATAAATAATAAGTTACATTCTTTTGACCATATAATCAAGATTTGTCAATTGTATTTATTATAATTATAATGTTAAGATGTTTTAACGTATATTATAAATTAAATCTGAAGCAATTCGCAATATTTTGTTTAAATATTAATAATATATATAAAAGTGGCGAAAACCTCTGCCTTCTGACATGCTCTACATTCTGCCCTGGGAGATGACGAGATTTATTGCATAATAATTAAATACGAATATAACAGTAAGTTAAAAAACTAAGTGTAAGAACAGATAGAATGTCAAAAGGTTACAAAAATGCAATTAAAAAAAATAAGTATTCAAAAATAATTCTAGTGACGTCACTACCCGTGCGTATTGTGCGATGACACTACAAGGCCTTATTGTTAATTGTTGTTCATTAAGTATTTATAAGGTGTATTATAAAATTTTTACGTAAGTAGCAAAATACAATTGTATTAAAATTAACTGATTTTCATTTTATTACTCTTTAAATAAACCTGTTAATGATGAAAATCTTAAACACATATTCGCACAGATCCGGTTATTACCTGTAACTATCCGTACTAAGAAGACTATATCTCAAAATAATCTCTACCGGGAATCGAATCTGAACCCTCCATCCTTACCTTACCTTACCATTAAATTTACCTTAGGCAAGGTAACTATTATCTAGTGTTTCAGATAATCTAATGCTCTAATAATCGCATGAAACTATAACCTGCGGTTGTATATCCACGGTCCTTTAACACTGTATTTGTTGGATATGCAAATAACACAATCCAACAGGTTGGGCAGAATATTTTGAGTTTAACATGTAAAATGTAATTTTGTTTTTAAGGTAGATATTAAAATAGCCAAGTGGAATTTATTGGAATGGTTTACCCGCAATGGCGTTTCCGTTCAATTAGTGTTGTATATGACTTGAAGGTAAGAGCCAATAGGCTTTTTCTGTTCACCGTTTAAGGCTCATGGCCACTTACAAACAGGCGGGAGTGTATTCAAGTATTTATTAAGATTGGTAAAAAAGAAAAAAATAATACGTTTTGTAATATTGAATAAGTGATATAATGTTTCATGAGCGTTTCAGATGTTGTTCTCCTTTGTTAACAGGATACCAGATTAAACGTTGTCGCGGGGCCGTTAACTTAAACTGCTAATCCGCCAACGCATCCAACAATCTGTATTGGCGTGTGCCTTAGAGTCTAGATTGTTTCAATAATAAAACTAAATCATTTTGGATCATTAGTTGGGTACGGCGATGTGAGTTAATTTCAAGTTAAAGTGACGAGAATTAATGATCAATTCTCGTCACTGCAGGATTCTCGAGTAATCAAGGACGACTGAAGCGTGTTCCACAGTAGATTGAGAGAAGTCTAAGGCCAACATGAGGGTTGGAAAATCTTTGGCAAAAGGCCTCTGAAGTAGTTATTTTTCCTGCTTAAGAATTTTTAGGTTTCTCAGATGACAGATATCAACTGCTCGACTTAACTAACCCCTTACGATTTCACATGCCATCGGGTTACAAGCGCTTCAGTCGCAAACGCTAGTTACCTCACGGGTGCTAAAATAAATAAGACTTTTAAAAAAAAAACATCCATTTAATGATAACACTCCAAAATTTCTCCAAAACGTTACAAACCTTATAACAACCATATCACTCCAGTTACAACTCATAGACTATTAAACTGAACGGCTGAATACAATTATTTAAGTACTAAGTACATTAAAGTTACGATGACTTAAAACATCCACATTGCTACGGTATGAGAGCATGAGAATAGTTATTCTTTATGTCAAAGCATGATGAGAAATTACTAGGCGCCTGATAAGTGAGAGTTGACGTTGTGTCCGTCTGTAACACGAAAGGTAACGTCGATGCATCGCCGGCTGAGATGGACGCGAGGCATCCGCATGTTTATCTATACCAGCGTTCGCTGTTTAGTTGAAGTTCAACCATAATTATTAAGCAGCGATCTGTTTCTAAAACTTATATTATTGTTAACACTAACGATCAGCAATTGCTGCAAAACAAAATAAATAAAAGAAAATCTATTAACAAATAGGAGAAAACGGTACTTAATTGTTTGTCCTTGCCTATTTATATGTATAATTGCATATTTTTATTTATATTTACCTATTTATTTATTATCTATTTAACTATTTTTTGACACAATACTACTGTGAAGCTATTTTACAACAAACTATTGAGTTCACAACCCTTGTTTAGGGTTCTAAACATAAGGAAAAAACGGAAGCCTAGGATTGATGTCTGTCTGTCAGTCCTACACTATTTCTTAGATCAAATCAGAATTCTATCATAATGCTAGACACCTCTGTGTGCTGTGCATAATATAAAAGAACTAGCGAGTTCATTTTGGAGGGTATTTAAATAAAGTTAAAAAAAAGTTTCGAAAGTGCAGCGTTCAATATCAACTGAATGGATTTTTAAAATTCACATTTAAAATATCATTATACCATAATTGACCATTCCTTTCTTATCTCCTTTATTGACTGTGGCATAAAAATTATATTGCAAATGTAATCAAATAACGTCTAGTCTGTAATAATTTCATGAGTATAAACAATATTCTTGTCGTCTATTAAAACAAAAGATGTCGTTAGAGTATAATGTAACATTAAATAATTGAGATAAGTAACTACTTTACTAGGCAAATGGAAATCTGTACAACAACACTCACACGCTTAAACATATCTTGTTTTCGGATGACATGTGTTGTGAGTTGCGTAAGAATATACTATCATTGAAACATTACTGAAAATGTTTAACCCTCACAAAAATCTGCCTCAGCCGGTATCGGTATTAAAAGCTCGGGGTCTGGATTAATAACAAAGCTATTGGGGACTAATAGTTAATCGTAAATTGTAACCGGTATACAAATAAACATAATTGCCATTGTAATTAGATATGTGCTAATATATGTAATTACAATTGCCTAATATTTCAACAACTGTCTTTAAGAGGCAGAAAACTATTAGAACGGTGCTTTCTTATTGTCATGTCTATTTTGAAATACTCAGTTATACTAACATAAAATATTGCAAACGAGCAGACGGCCTATCGGATATTCGTACCCTCTGCCTATGGACTTCGCAATACTAGGGTGTCTCCGACTAACTGCCCGCCTGGAAGCTTCCTAATTTTATACAAATATATTTATGTTACATCGTAATTAGTGTAGATGGCGGATTTGGACAATAATAATGTCAGAAAAAAGATTGGAATCTTTTTGCAGTATGGTAATGTTATTACAACGTCCGAGAACCCGTCAACAAAAACAAGTTTTGATATGATGTATCGGATGTCAATTGGTGTTGATAATTAATTACCATTACGTGATTATCTTGCCCGTTCGTCAGCTGGTGATATAAAAATCTGACGTAATTGGCCCTTTCCCAAAGAGTGCTTATTGTCTTTATTATAATTGTTTTTCGCCGACCTTTGACCGCGTGATTTGAATTTGAACTCTGTTAATTCGTGTCGATACGTGTCGTAAAATATAACAGTGACATTGGTACTGTTCGACTTAGAAACAGCACGTCGTATGACCTTAGCTAAATAAGCTAGAAGACGGGGCGCCCAAAAGGTAGTGGCACCGCCGCGCGAGGACTTTAGTTCTACTAAAGCAATTTCAGACGTGTTGACGATAAGAATGAAACGGAGAAAACGCTTGTTAACTGCCATTCAGACATCGCAACTGAAACACATTACACATAGTTCTATTTATATTTAATTACCGTTATTATTGTATAAAGTCTACAATCTACTAATTACGATGTAAAGTAAATATTTTATATTAGTTTTATTTTATATAAGTTATATAAATATAGGTGGTGCAATTTTATTTAAATTGACTCAATCAAACTCGTGATATTTATTGAATGTGAAAACGAACATTAAAGCCCGTCGTTCGTCATAAACGTTTATCGATTTTAATACACATTTCTAGTTTTACAAATATTTTCTGATTACCAAAAAACTAACATTTACTAAATTCTCTACTCACTGTCTTTACGAACTGTTATTTAAATATATAACGATTATTATGGTACTCAAATCTTACAAATCACAAATATTATTATGTAGTTTAAAAATAAAATTTATTGATAATACAATAAAATTTAATCCTAATGGTGTTAATTCCATTGGCACTTGTGTTGGTAACTGGATCACACTTTCTTATACGTTAAAACACTCATAAAACATTAAATGTTTACACATTCACATATAAATAATTTATAATTATTTTTACGACATAATGAGATACACAAATAACTTTACGAAATCCAATATTGTGTTTATAATACCTAGGATTATTTGCAATAGATCAGCTATATCTACTAACTAACGATCATATTTAATTAAAACGGTAAACGCTAGAGACAAGTTTTTAAAGTAATTCTAATTTATAATTTTATAGTTTAATTAACCCAAGTAGCACAGAAGCGCTTCACGTCATGATGAGTGCTACATTAACAGTTCAACAGTTAGTAACTTTACTAAACCATCAATTGAAAAATTACTATGTTTATTTAGAAAATTACGACATTCGAGATGTATAATATATGGATATATCGATGTGAATAATTGAAACTCTATGGTAGTTTTTTGTACAATATGGCGGATTATTGTCGTATAAATATTTGTATCAATGCAAGAAACTTAACTTATCTATTATATTTTAATATGATGAAATTGGTATATAAGAATTATTTTTGTAAAGCTGTAGACTTCCTAATATAATTTAGTATAACTTCTTGCGTTTTATAAGTATTCTTTTGAACACGATTCCAGAGCTTTTACCTACTTAATTTCTCTTTTAGAACTCTTGGCGTTACTGTGAATTTAACTCTTTGTTATATCGAAGGTTTGTCTATAAATTATAATGCCCTCTTAAAACGACTGTTATATCAACTTGTTGGTAAAGATTGTATATCTTATATTGTACAAGTTGAGGAATATATAAACTTCGTTAAACAGCTGTTGCACAGCACTGAAACGGTAGTGTTTGGTTTAAATGCTTCTCTGCTTCTTGGGTAGTCTAGGAAAATATGTTAGAAACCTTGATATATTTCACTACATTTTACATTTATATTACTACTTTACACAGCCCCTAAGAAAAACACATTATACCATTTGTGCCAGTATGTTATAAATACAATATTAAACCTATCTAAGTTAAGTTCTTACGTAGTTAATTGAACTCAATCACAACTCACAAATGTAGGTTTGGAATTCATTATAAATTGCATAACACTAAAACTAACATTAAAACACTTATTAGTACTTTATTTTAAACGTATTTTTTTAATTTTACGATTTTATGAATGTTGTATATTTTATAAACAACACAACGTTACTTCTGTAATAAAACTTAAATTACAATTACCTACTCTGTTTGTAAGGAAATAAACAAAATTGAAATAAAACTGTTAACAACATAAACGATATAAATCAAAGTTTTATTGCTTATAATTTTTTATGTTGTGTGTAGAATAGCTTCTGAATAAAAAAGTATAATGTAAATTAAGTCCATACAGTAATTTTTTTAAAGAATCATTGTAAATAAAAAGGCGTAATGGTTATCACTTTTCACACATGTAAAGGTATTTCATATAGTTTAGACCGAGGTTTCAGCAGATGTGCTGTTTTTCTTAGTGTTACTCTTTTTACTGACGTTCCAAGAATCCTTGTGCCTTAAGAGGTCGCTCTGAAAATCACCCAGATGTCGTTGAAAACTAAAATTTACAAAATAACGACATAAATACCTATCACACCTAAAGCATGCTAATACTGAAGTGAGAAATAATGAGATCATGCGCTTAAGAGCTAATTATATACATTGTGTACTAAAAAGAGTTTTTTTATATGTATAGATATAAAATTAATATATTGAATCAATAAAATAGTTACACAGACAAAGCAAAAAATTAACCAGATCAGAATAGATACACATAGGCGTATAGCAAAAATAAAAAACAAGTGTATTAAAAATCGTAAAACCACTTAACTCCAGAACCAATATATGTTTTTTGTATTATTTTATTTTGTCATTTAGTAAAATTGTGCGCCTCAGCAGAATATCTAGCCTGAGAGACCATTCGTTCAGCTGCCCATTGGGCATCACCATTAGCTTATTTCCATGAAATCTGTGCGATATCCTTGTCTTGCGTAAGGACTACAGTTAACATTAAAAGTTCAACTTTGATGATAAGATTAACAATTATAGCGCATTTAGGTAAATCGAACCTTCCATGAATAACAATATGTAATTGCTCTGTTACTCGAGTTGAGTGGTTGACGAAATATGTGTGACTATTTTCAAAATACTATATATATTAAATTAATAACAACAACATAAATACAGATTGGAATCTAGCTTGCTAATAAATACATATTTCGATATTGTTTTCAATCAGAATTTAATATGGCAAATGTAAATATTCACAGACATTCGTATCTAATATTTCATTTCTACATAATAAATAATAATCCTAAGACGATTAATATTAAAGTATTATCTTCAACACAACGGCATATTTTAATATTGGCTTAATCGACAACAATGCCAATAAGTATTATCCTAATGTATACTTTGTCATAAATTTAAATAATCTGTTCCACCATTTTTGCTACTGGCTCTGTCATCGATTTTATAATCAGCACTAAATTGGCACGTTTCTAACCGACTAAAACAAATAGCTAAATCAAGTTGGCTAGTGCTAAGATTATGCTTAACTTCATGCACGTTGATTGGGGTACCGTGCCATGCGCCCATGCGATGTCCTCATGGCCATAAGACGTGAGGTCAACATGCGCGATTCAGAACTTCGTGTCATTGACGCACACCTTCATTGATGGATCGTCCTCTTCGACCTCGTCCATTGTAGACAGTCTACGTTCTATCTCAGACTGAGCATTTTTTGATATCAGCTTCTTGTGTTTATTACTGAAATTAAATAGGATTTTTATAGCTCGGTCGTTTCGTAATTGTACTAAATACAATTATTTAAAACTAATTTTATTATGCCACATGATTTTGGCAGCATTAGTTTTCTCATGACTTAAGTGTTACTTACTTTTTCTTTCCACCTTTAGCTTTAGGGTCTTTTGTTTCGCTTCGATTTCTACTAGTATTAGTATTATTAACCTGCTTCCAAATTCCAGTTTTGTTAACCTCTTCCGAGATATTTATCGATGTCAAAGGTATGTTCATGATATTACCATTAATGAGTGGAATTTGCAAATTTTCTTGATATGCCGGTGGATTATTTTTGTTGTTGGCGTCCTAGAATGGAATAGCTTAAGATTTCTTTTTTACAAGCAAACATTATCAACATTGATTTACGGTGCTGCATTTCTACGTGAATATGATGTGTAAGTATTTACAATTTTACATCTACTTACATTTGCATATTGATTTGAATATAATAACGTCAAAATATTCTGAGTAGAAAGGGAAACAATGAAAGACAAAATAAAATGCAGTGAAACATTAACGAAATACTGAGTTTATTATCAGATCAACATTACATGAATAACAAAAACAACGACTACACGTTTACGTGGCAGGATGACGAAGGAACGAAAATATGGTTTGTCATAAATGTTTGGTCAGTTCCAACCGCAAAGACGTGATAGTTTTGCATGCCATCCCACCTCTGCATCGCCTAGTTCCCGAAGTTCGTCTTGATTGCGCTTTGTTATTTCTGGCATTACATCATCGAGTATCTTCATTTCCCTCCTAGTAAAGAACAAATCCAATGCTTTTCTTATTCCAATCATCACTACCAACATGAGAGGGAACAAAATGGATGTCATCGAGAAAGATTTGATCACCCACAAACAAACCAGGCATGCTAGTTGAATTGCTGTAAATATGTGGACACGGCGGATTGGAACCTAAAATATAAAAGTATATTAGTTTTGGGAACAAAGCGTGAATATAACAATAAGTAAACCGAATCTTACCTGTCTGAGGAACATATGATCAGGTTGATACTTTTGTGGCATAAACATGATTAATATTCTATCGAAAAATTGAAGACCTTTTAACGATGCCACACCCATGTAAAGAAATACTCCAAACAGCACTGGCATCGGTATATTTCTCAAAACTGGAGTTAATACTACTGAACAACCTATTGTTAAAAATATAAGGATATGTGTCACTCTTTGTTCGCGTACGCCCAAGAATTGTGGCTTTTCTCCAGGAGCAGCGCATTCAGATTCTACTTTTAATGAGTTCACGTGATTAATACTCAGTACAGTTGCTGCTACAAACCACGGTAATCCCATAACTGAACAGATCTGGATTAGAATTGCCAGTACAAATAGATCCAAGTGATAGCCGCATCCCTTTTTCAGTTTATTTTCTTTACGGTTTACGATAACAGCTGTTATTTGTTGATCCATAAATATTAGGATTGTTCCTAATAAAGCTGGTAGTACAGCCACCAAAGCAGAATAAAAGGGGTTTCCATTGAACGGGGTTATGATCCAGTTTCTGGATGGCAAAGTAGGCTTGAACTCTGAAGGTACCTCTAGTTTTGGAGTTTTAACTCCAACTTTGTAGTCCAGAAAAGACATCGATAAAATAGCAATGATGACTGAAAAATCGCTGATGATTGACCTGACCTGAAGAGGTAATAAAAAATTTATTACTATTTTGGATGCAACTGCCTTTTTTTAAAAAAAGATAATGTACAACTTTATATTTACCTTTGACGGGAAAAACAACGAATTTTTAAAATCTTTTAATATTATCGATATCGTAAAAGTTCCCAAGAAAAGAATAATAGACATCAGATACACATCAGGTATGTATACTTTTGTATCGCAGGCGGGACCAGAGAGAGTTCCATTCAATAACTGTAAAGATAACAAATTAGTTCAAAAAAGCTTAACTACTTCATTAGTCATTATTACACGTGCACCGAAATCTAGTATCTCCAAAGGATACACAAAGTGCATACTTGACAGTTATTAAAGAAAATATTTGTGAAGTACCTGACACGAGGTTCTGTCCAAAGACGTCCAATCAAAGTTCTCCGGAAGTTTCGAGTAATTGCTTGGTAAACAGTAACACTCAAAATTGAGAATTTCATCAGATCGAGTTTTTAAAGGAAATTTTTTGCCGATGGATATTACATTCTCCACGGCCTGGAAAAATACGATAATGCTATGTAATATTATCTTGGCTACTCATTTATTACACGTATTATGAAATTATGTTACCTTATAAATGAATATAAAAGCTATCAAAGTAGCAAAGTTCTCTTCGGTAAATCTCGTAATGTAACATACTAAAGCGCTAGCATCGATTGCTACCAATACTATTAATATTATTGTTGTCCAAGTTCCGATACAGAATCTGAATGACATGTAATCCCATCCTATTTGCTTACAAAACTCGAATACAATTGTTTCAAATACTAAAACGGGACCAGTGGACCCTAAAATTGTTAATGGTTGTCCTGAAAAGAATCCATATCCCATTCCACATACAAATCCTGATACTAGGGATTCCATAGCTGCCATATTTTTTCCTGTCGCTTCACCTAATAAGCCTCCGAAAGTGATTATCGGGGACAGACATGCAAAATAAAGAAATATCCATGATGCAATACATTGTAACGCCAGCGCATCTTTAAAATCTGACCAGTACCATGGCTTTTTTCTTTTTAAATCGTTCAACAAACCTCCGAACATTCGCCCACTTCTTGCTAAACCCGATTCTTCTCTTTGTCTTTGCTCTTCTTCCTCCTCGTCCGGTTCGTCTTTGGGATTGTTATCATTGGGACGTTTTCTTGGATCTTGGGAAGGAATAGCAGCTGGAGGTTCAATGCGTATTGCGGGGTCCCATTCTCCGGGTGGCAAAACAGTAACAGCATCGAGGAACTCATCTATACCAGCAAGTAAATGGTCTCTTTTCTTAGCTCTATAAGCAACTTCATGAAAAATTTCATCGGACATTAATGTTGCCATTGCACGACCGATTTCATGGAAGCTTGAATTACTGTTAGGTGGTCCGAGCAAAACGAACATAAAACGAGTTGGTACTGGTACTTCTGTAAGATCTCCCATAATAGTTCCCGTTTTAAGTCTGACAAAGGCAGATAAAGTTTTTTCTAGGAAATCAACTTCACCAACTAAAATATTTGAAGCTTCTGCGCCAGGTGGTATTTTACGCATAAAATGCGTGTTACATTTGTGATTAATATCTCCATTTATATGAAGGTCTCCTGAACTATGGTTCCGATTCATGGATACGTTACTTGGACTCTTTACAATGCCTTCATCGTGAACTGCACCTGAAATCACATTTGAAGGAATCAATGTTTGTCAAAATTAAATTATTTGTGATTTAATAATATAGACAGACAAATAAATATGAAGTGGAGTATTCATAACAAATATTAACATTGATTGAAAAAAAAAACATATTCACAACAAATGCTTGAAAATTTTATAATGCTTTTAGTGCGATACTTTAGGATGTAATCACGTTAATTTCATATAGCATACATTTAATGATTTCAATAAGCATGAAATAAGCTAATGAAAGTAATATTCCAATACAACAATGAAAAACGATATCGACGCTTAGCCCAAACAATGATATGGTATAATTATATTACATTTGTTTGTTACTATTTAAAAGAAAAGAGAAAAAGTTAAAATAACATAAATATACGTAATGATGGTATTAAGAAGGAATAACATCAAATTAGACTTGTTAAGGATAAGCGGTTACCCGCGCTAGGGATGCCTAGGAATCGACCGAAATCTCCTTTGTGAGAATGTCCGCTTGTTGTACCGCCTTCGTCCACTGTAATTACATAATGCCAATTTTTCACAAAGGATTTCAATTTAGACATTCATATAAAAGGTTTTTGCTAATCAGATTACACACAAAACCACGCCAGCAAAACATGTACATAAATTAGCTTTAATTCTAGTGCGTGCGTGTTTAAGGGCGTGAATTCGGTGAGCTTGTGCACGCATATCATCGGTTCCCAGTTTCTGACCTGGAACAGCTAGATAAGGACCCCTGCAATCTGCTGCTGGAAGAAGAGCCGTATGAGGCGACGAGGACGACCCACGACAACTCCTCGATACAGAGCGTCGAGAGTTACCCTCCTGGTTATCTGACAGGATAGCGCATTATTATGCATAATATCCTTACTGAAGAATAGTAAATAAAAATTAAGTATTTTGTTTTCATGGAAATGTTTTACGTTATGTCTTGGTAACTTACTTTTACATGATGAATGATTTTTTCCGATATCAGCTAGTGATCTGATAAGTGGGAGTCTTGACATATTATTATGATTACGTTTCTCATGTTGATGTCTGTGCTTTCTTAGAAGGGCATCTTTTACTTTTTCTCTGCAATCATATGCTAGAGTTCCTTCAACAACCATGTGATCCAAAACGGTTTCTGCAACTTGCTCTAACGAATGAGCTTCCATGTCAAATATGACTGATCCATTTAAGATAAGGCTTCGAAGTTCAAATAGTGAATGAAGGGATAACGTAGCAACATGTGGTTTGGACCATCTATTGCCACCTTCTTCGACATCCTCTTCAAATTTAATCCAGCGAGCCGTCTCTTTCCATTCAAGTTCGTCACCATCTTTGACGAGTTCTTCCATTTCAGAGAACAGAGGATGAGATTCAAGAGTTGCATCGTCAACGTCTTCTCCAAGAATGAATTGAACTCTTTGAGCTGGTGGGGTAACTGAAAATCGACAATAGTTTTATGGTATGTTCAAAACACATATTTGTATATTATATAAAAGTAATTGAAAATAAAGTCATCTAAGAAAACAATTGTAACTCAGCAACATGCATAGAATTTAAGGTGGTGTCGGAAGGGCTATTGAGGAGACGAATATTGAAGATTGATAGATCCATGCTGAGTCAGGTGACGATGGTGAATGCGATGATAATAATTGAAAAACATAAGAATAACCTATAAAACAAAATTGATCTCGGTCGCTGAGTCTTACGTGTTTCTCCGTCATCGGTCACGCTTAATCTTCTAACTCGAGCCATTATTGCAGGGCCTACGAATTGGAATTTAGTTGCAATATATCTATTGAAAACCTTAGATCTAGAAAATTATGGTAATATCTATTTGTGTTAATGCTTACGAGTAAGTACAACCTGTGTTCAACTGAGACTAAACAAGAATGCGCATGGTTGAATAGCGCATGTCTTCAAAGGGGAGCTACTGAAGGTCGTGACGTCTCGTAAATACGAAATTGTATCTTGTTTTGATCCATTTTATATCTAGATAATAATACTAATCAACGCCAATTCAATTTGTGGTTACATCAATGTTACTTGTTTAGTTACAAAATTAGATGTGATTATGTTTTCATGATATATTTATTTGGAGTTGAATTCTGTTACTACATTTTCTATCGATTCAGTAAAACTTAGGATTAGTAATATTGAGAATAAATATTATAATAAATGCAAGATCTTGATGAACTCTTTGACTCAATTACTTTTGGGAATTACAATACATATTGTATGAGAAATTTGCTTCTAATTTTTTAGAATAAATTGTAAATATACTGATAGTCTATAATGTAGACTGTTAACCTACGTAAAATTTTAGTACCATGATACGATTACGTTTACCATCCTTTGATATTAGCTTTATATATCATGAATACAAATGTATACACATACATTTGTATGGTAACACAACCTATTAAGTGATTATAGTCCCTTATTGCTGGTAAATATATTGTTCACATAGTCTGTTGAGGTTACCAACTGTAACCAATCTCAGATTCCTGAGGTTTGTTTTAAAAAACCTCACATATAGTCACCGTTGGCTTTCAAACCAAACTGCAAATAAGCTTTACGACAGAATTTGCAGATGTGGTTTTACTTCTGGTGAAGCTTACGAAGTTCCTGTCTTACTAGGTCCCATAGGTACTGATAGCAAAAGTAAGAAATAGCCTAGTCAATTAAAGGAATTCACATCTGCTTTGTCATTCCCGAGTGGAATGAAATTCTCAACTTTCGCAGAATAGCGTCTCTTGCATTTTAAACTGTAGGAATCACGGTTTAAAGGGTTTAATTTTTTGTGCTAAAGTTCGTCACTCGAGCATCAGGGAACATAGTTGTATGTCTGTAACCAAAGGCACAACTGAGGCATATCAATAAATCAATGAGTCAAGGTAGAAGCGTGGGATTCGATTATTACTCTTCATAGGTTCTGGTGATAGGATCATAGGATTGTGGTCGTATACTATCCCTTGTACGTTTTAATTTTTTATTTTATGACTGATATAAACATTACAATCTTAAAGTTACAATATTTCCAGTAAATGAAGTATAAGGAATAATTTCCCATAATTCTTTATTACAGGGAAAATCACGAATCATATTTAATATAAGATTTTAAGTTATATTTAGTCAAATGTAACGGAAAGGTTTAAAACAGCTATACGAATTTTCGTTTATTATAACTGATAATGATGTTACATTCTCCCACACAAATAAATCTAATTACTTTGCCTTTAATGATTTATTGACTTGTTATAATTTATTTCAGTTTCAGTACAAAATGTGCGAGGTGGCTATTGGACTATATTTTTTGGTGTAACTAAATTATTATAATTATTCATTAGAAGAGTCTGGGGTCAGATTTATGCAACTTCCAAAATATGCTAATAATCGAGTAATATTTTACAATGTAATCTATCCGGCACGTAAAAGGTGGGTAGTTAATATTTCGGTCAACGCACAGTCTCTTATAAGGTCAGCTTTTTATATCTAAATAAAATTTTTGCCTTTATCTTTAAAATATTATATGTGTAATTCTTTTAGCCAAAAACTTTTCTACTAAATTGTTTCACTTATTTTATCTTTGTAATTTATATTTTACATTTTATATATTAGTGATGGTCTACTACTCGACCTCATGGTAAATGGCACAGTCTGACTAAAACTTTCCTTTTTCTTCACTTTCGTTAAACTTATAGCAAGTACATATAATTCCAAAATTAATAATAATAAAATTATTAGATTTAAATTTAGGATGTAATAAAAGTTGCGCCCGCCGATATGAAAATGGTTAGAAATACCAAAATAGAATATATTTTGAGTAGATGTAGATGCGCATGGCTTCTGCTCAGGATTCCGGTTGTATTGCGTTGGAGATCCCGGAGTCCTGTACATAGCGCTGAGGAAGGCTACGAAAGGGGAGGTGATATATGTATTTGTGCGGTAAATATCTCACATAACCCGGTGTTCCTCCCACGGGACCGGGAATCTTTTGAAGGTTACCCCGTCGAAAAAAAAAGGTATCCGAACTTCAGAAATGAGAGTAATTGAGAATATAAATACAGAAACTGAGTGCTATAATTTGAGACAGCTGACATTTCACTTCTAATACTTTAAAATCAAACAATTTTCTCAGACCATAATATGTGAGACGCCATTTTAAAATTCAAAAAAATTGTTGGTAATTAAAATTTATCTTCTGTTATGTTTTGACTGACTAACTGATTGACTCATTATAGTAAAGCCTAAAGTACTGAAGCAAGAAACATGAAATTTACACAATGAGTTTTTTTATATGGAAGGCACCCACTAAGAAAGGAATTTTGATATTGTACCTTTAAGAGGGCTAAATAGGAATTTAAAATTTGTTTTTTAAAATCCACCGATTTTGAAGCAACCACCATAAAACCTTTTTAAATACGTTGCATAAACTCAGTTTTATATAACAGCAAATAACTCAATACTTTATAAACTATAATCATCATATTAAATATTTTATTTGATTAAATTAATCAAAAAAATTATTCATGGTATTTATTTACGTCAAAAAAGTATAACTTGTTACGTGCATAAGTACTCAACCCTTGTTTATTATTAATGTGTCTGTAAGCTTCGTATTTTCCCAAATACCAATACAAACCACGAAGAAAAATTACATTGTTAGGAGCCATAAAAAAGGTAAATATTTTTCACACGCACCTATCCTACAGAGTCACATAATATAAAAATATGGCACATTCCGTGCCTTTATGAAACTATCTGAATTGACTAATCTTCTCGGAAACAAAAAAAAACGCAATGTCTCACCAGGTCTTTCCGGTTCCTTTTCTCCATTGCGATGATGGTGTTTATGCTTTCGGTGTGAGTGTCGGCGCGCCGGCACGTGCACGCCTACGAACACGGTGTGAGCGCGGTGACCTGAGAACAACAGTAATTAGTTTATTTATAACTTGTCCATTGCGGATTTTTATTCTGTATAACTATGATGAAATGCAAATTTCAGCTCGATCGGCATTGGAAATTGTCGGTAGATCATCTTATCAACGTATTTAAGCCAATTATGATATATTTAAGTTATTGTTATAAGTTACACACACATTTACTGTTTTCAAAATTACATATTAGAATTGAAAGTATAATTCTGTAGTATTAATGAGTATAAAAGAATTATTACCAAAATCGTACTTCGAAGGAAAGCGCAAAAATAAACATTTACAAAATATTCTGCTACTTAACACACCTGACAAAACTCTTCAACTACTGTGATTAACATTAAAATCAAATAGTAGTTAAATGTCAATTTACACTTTTAAATATGATCGTTCCATGAAAAGTCGACAAGTTTCCCAAATTTTCAATTGAATTCGCACGTCATTTTAATTGAGCATAAACTGTATCAAACAATTTAATAAGTGTTTTCGTCGTAGCACTACACCTACAGCGTAGAAGCACCCGAGCGTAGGGCGATGCTGTTTCGCAACGGTGCTACGACTCACAACCGAGAAATTTGGTTTGTTGTAGAAAGCCAACGAATGGCGTCATGACATCATAACCCTGTACTTCAGGGTTATATTCAGCGTATTAATTATGATGATGATTTTTCATTGTTATTTAAGTATGTTATAACACGTTTCTGTTAATGAAATAAATTCTACTTTCACCTAGTTCCATTATTTCGTATGCATAAATATACATACAAATACATATATATTTTACAAAAATTTTGTATTCATTTATTTATTTATTTAAACTTGTATTCACAGCGTTTTAATTAATGTACATATGTTACCCATTACACATATATTAAACTTAAGCGAAATCGAATACATATTATGTAGCCAATTTTTTTTTATACAATACTAAAAGGAGGGGTGAAGAAATGAATTTAGAAATTATACAAAGCAACGATAGTACATAAAAGCACAAAATAATATAATATAATATATTTTCTAAGTTTTTTAATAAGTAGATAGTAACTCAAGCAGATAATAAGTAGAGGTAGGTCGGCCGATGTTTGACAACACCTTAGTTTTAATCTCTCCGTATCTTTTTTCATTTAAAATCGCTTATTCAACTTATATTAGTATTATTTGGTGCTAAATCGAGGACAGTATAGTTGTGGGTGGTGGACCAGTGTTATCTTTTATGAAATATAAAGTTTGTGCGTATTTGTGACAGTTTCTCATTGTGTTATTGCGGTAGTCCGTGTGGAGTACACAAATATTAAATTGACCTTGGAAACTGCTTCAAAGTAGTTGAGCGTGTGTTTACTAGGTGTCAGAGTCGTTCTTTCAATATTTTTTTATAATATAATTGCAACTAATTGACTCAGTACAATGGCTGCCAAGTGTGGAATTTGTGGTAAATTTTCGTCAGATGGTGTAAAATGCACGTCTTGTAAATTATTATATCATAAACAGTGCGTTAATGTCACTGCAGAAGGATTTGCCCGCAATTGGTCCAAATGGCAGTGCAAGACGTGCAAAATGAAATCAGTTACACATAAACAAGTTACGCCGCAGTCTTGCAGCTCTGATATCTCGGAAGACACGGACCAGGACATCGGCGAGGGTAGTAGAAACCGAAACAGTCCCGATAATAACAGTAATAACGCTGGTAACGTAGCACAGGAGCTTGTTCAAATCAGAACCCATCTTACTACTATTGTCCAAGATATGTCATGTTACAGAGAGGAAATGGTATCGTTTAGACAGGAGGTGTTAAAGTTACATTCCACTGTATCCGAATTCATTAAGCGTTCAAATGCTGTCGAAGAGAAGATAGTAAGTATGGACAAACGCTTGGCGGACGCCGAATCGATGGTTGCATCAGTTTGTGGTATAGATATAGCATCGACTATTGAAACGAATTTAAATAATCGGGATCAAGACAATTATCTCTCTGATTTAGAGATAAGTGGCATCGACGAGCAGCCAAATGAGAACCCTATTCAACTTGTTACACTGGTGGCCAAGAAGTTGTCAGTAAACATAGAGGAGCAGGATATTGTTTGGTCGGAAAGGAGGGGCAAGCGCCGTAGCGAGAACGGCTCTGCCGCCGGGGCTCCCGCAGCCCCTCCCCGCACGCTAGTTGTGCGCTTGGCGCGCCGGGCTCAACGCGATTAGCTGTTCCGCGCCGCTCGCACCATCAGCTCTGTAGACACGTCGGGGATTGTCGCGGGCTCACCAGCTCGCCGTTTTTACATCAACGAGCGACTCACTTATCTCAACCGACAACTTTTTCGTCGAGTTAGACAAGAGGCCCGTGACCAGCGTTGGCGATATACATGGACACGTCAAGGGCGTGTTTATGCGAGACGTCACCACGACACTCACCCCTTCGCATACTTACTGAATCTGATATCAATAAATTCATTCTTAATTGCAACAATAAAAGCCAGTAGTTCAGTACAAATACATATGTATATACTTATAAATAATGTAGCTGTCACTAAATCAAACGTTAATATTACTCAGATAATTTTTGTGAAACGTAACCATTCTTATTTATTTTATTTTACTTTATTATGTTCCTTCTGTATACATATATTGTTATGTTGCATGGTTGTTTCTTTTATAAATAAAGCGTTATTATATTTCATAATTTTTCATGAACACAAACCATATTATGTAATATATATCTTGTATTATTATAACATGTACTACAAGTATTATTATCATATTTAAAAACTTAACAGAGCATTTTGAATACAACAACTCAAAAATTCTCAATAATAATAATTTTTATGGTTTAAAAAAAACAAATTTCAGTAAAAATTTAACTATACAAAAACAATTAGCCATGCACCATAATTTAACATTTACATACGAGCATGTCAAAAATCAATTCATTCAATCTTTGTTATTATATAAAATCATTACATTACATTACATACACATTAATTATGCACAAGTCAAATAATATGAAATTTGGATTATTAAATCCAGGATCTTTGGGAACAAACCATGATGAATTTATTGCTGCTATGCTTGATGAAGCTGTTGATATCATGGCTATCAATGAAACGTGGTTGAAACAGGGCGAGGAGGGTCGCGCACCAGTTGTTGCCGGGTATAAGTTGTTGCACACACCCAGACCACCTACCATTAGGAATAGAGGGGGCGGAATCGGTTTTTACATAAAAAGGGACATTAAGCTATGTGTGCTTCAACATCCCGTCTCTCATGACGTGGAGCAAATGTGGCTCAGAGTCAAGTTAGGAGGGAAATCAATGCTCGTGGGTACAGCGTATCGACCGCCGTGGTTATCCTTACAAGTCTTTATAGACGCCCTTATTGATTCTCTCTCATCGTTTTCATGGTGTGATTATACAATTATTCTAGGCGACTTCAATGTTAACGTATTAAATGAAAATGATGCAAATACTAAATCTTTAAATAATTTCCTAAAATTAAAAAAATTCAAACAACATGTTGATAAACCTACTCATTTTACTGACCATAGCGAAACCCTTTTAGACCTTATTTGTACTGATGCTTCTGAATTTACATCGCAGTAAACCACATAAAAGACCTAAGTAGCCATGCATTTATAACTTGTGAGATCAAGGTAGTGAAATGTAGCACTCGTCCAAAATATGTTACACATAGACCTATAAAAGACATTGATTTGGATGTGTTCCACAATGATCTATCAATTGCTAATTGGAACGCTCTTCATAATCTTTCTGACGTCAACGACATGACCACTCAATTCACGTCTTTGTTACTTCAGGTATTTGATAAACATGCACCCATAAAAACTATACGCATCAAAGATCGTGATCATCCTTGGGTGACATATAATATAAGGCTTATGATGAGAACCAGAAATAAAGCTCAAAATCGAGTTTACAAAACTGGATCGCATGCTCATAAGATATTTTACAAAGACATGAAAAGTATAGTTAGCAAAGCATTGTATAATGAAAAAACAGCCTACTTTAGATACTTTATAAATTCAAATATTAAAAACCCTAAAATGATGTGGAAACACTTAAAACAACATGTTACATCTAAGTCGAAGAAGTGCATGTCGTTACCCCCGAACCTTAATGATCCCAATAACATTAATCTACATTTCTTAGACGTCCCCGGTAAAAGTGATGCTCGTCTGTCTATTATTACATATTTTGAATATCATAATCATTTGACGGACTTGTTTGAATTTCGTGAAGTTTCCGCCTCAGAGGTACATAAAGTCATAAAATCGTTCCAATCAAATGCAACGGGAATCGACGGAGTATCATTAGAAATGCTCTTGCTCGCTTTTCCAAATGCCCTTGAGACATTAGCAATACTTATAAATACGTCACTAAAAACTAGTTGTTTTTCAGACCTCTGGAAACAAGCATTGATAAAGCCAATACCAAAATAGATAATATTGATGAACTTAAAGATCTCAGACCAATAAGCATCTTGCCTTGCGCTTCTAAGGTACTGGAAAAGATTGTGTGTGACCAGCTTCAGGTCTATCTTGAGTCGCATGACATCCTCCCGTCTACTCAGTCTGGCTTCAGGAAAAAAAGGGGAACAGCCACTGCATTATTGGACGTTGTAGATGATGCACTTACGTCACGGGATAGGGGTGAGGGCACCATTTTGGTGCTTTTGGATTTTTCCCGGGCCTTTGACTGCGTAAATATACCATTATTACTTGCTAAGCTCTCTTATTATGGCCTCAGTATGGAAACCGTCAGATGGTTTGATAGTTATTTTAAGAATCGTTCACAGAAGGTCCTGCTGGAACAAGGTGAAACTGGCAGCAAGACCTTTTCTACTAGCTTGTCCATCAAAAGGGGAATAGCCCAAGGTTCTATACTCGGTCCTTTATTATTTATTTAGTACAGCGCGGATGTAACAAAACAGATCCTGCATTGCAAATATCATTTATACGCTGACGATCTCCAAATCTATATTTCGTTTAAGCCA